>OY284477.1:46992826-47296313 GCA_958336345.1 Dorcus parallelipipedus | reverse complement strand
AAGAAGGAAGCAGAAGACTGAAAAAATGGAACTAGGTTAAAGCAGGACAGAAATATTAGAAGAAAGGAAGTGATTCAACCATAAAACAGAAGTATGTGCAAAAATACAGAAAAGGTACGGTCGCGGACAAAAAATTTCGGATGTCAGTGTCACTCATCTGACGTATACTATAGGAATTTCTTAACTTTTACGTCAGTGGAATGACACTGACATCCGAAATTTTCTGTCCGCGACTGTACAAAGCCTTCAAGAAACTGCTAAGGGATGAGAAATTACGTGATAAGAATAAAATTAAAAACTATGACAAAACCAATATTGACATACGATTACGTTGACACTAACAACGAGAGAAGAATCGGTTTATTTTATTTTATCGCGAAGATCGAAATCTGATGTCAGCTCGTTTCCATTGCTCGTCAAGAGATGGCGCTCTGAATCAATCAATAAAACGCTCGGCAAAAAATGCTGCATGAAGACCTGGGGTAGTTCAAAATTGATTCATTGTTTCTTGTCAAAAATTTACCAAATTTGATAAAAGTAGTTTCACGAAATTTAATGTCAATTGTTTCTACTACTAGTCAAGAGATGGCGCCGTGAATTATACAGTGCATTTTGAGTCGCCCTAAAATGCTGCTGCATTTTTTCGAATCGGTTTACTTTGTTCCGAGGTTGTTCTTATTTATCAATAGCCTAATGTCAGTTATTTTCATTGTCCGTCGAGAGATGGCGCTCTGAATCTGTCAATAAAACGCTGAATGAATTTTGCGAAAGACTCGCCGAAGAATCCTGCTAAAAACTGTGGATATTTTCAAAAGTTAATCAAATTTGTTCAAAATCGTTATAATGCCAATTGTTTCTAGTACTGGTCAAGAGATGGCGCCGTGAACTATATAATGAATTCGAGTCGCCCAAAAGTGCTGCACCTATCGAGTACCAACATCCTTCTTGCTGTCCTAAGAAGAAGACATATTTTTTTTAAATCAAAATCGACTTTCCTTAAAGTTAAGTGTTTGAATCAAGATCATATGAAATGGGGGGGAGGATATCGGGTGAAAACAAACTTTCCGAAAACAAAAGTTTCATCTTCTTGCTAATAGTATACCTAGTATACCTTTTCAGTGTGACTAACCTCGTTTCCCCTCTTCGATGATATTACCGTTCGAAAGCTTCACCGGACGGCACCAAATTCTCAATTTCGATTAAAAGAGGACTTGCCCGGTCCCCCACTCCCACCACCCCACCGACACCTTTCATATGCAGAAGTTCATTTTGAAAAGAGGTCTGCTACCAAAATGGAATGCAAATCCCTTAACAATAATTGTTAAAATAATCATCGTCATGGGTTTAGGCTTCATCTTAATTTTAAACTGGCCTTATGTTACATTTTATTTTTGATTTAGATAATACCGTTAGGTATACTTCCCGTTTGCTATACCTGTGCTTTGTAATGCATCTATCCCTTCCATCCATCTTTCTCGTCCATCCATCTCTTCCATCGTACTACTTCGTTCATTCAATTATCTATCCATCTATCCCATCCGTCCTCATATCTCGTTCACCCATCTATCCATTCCATCTATGTATCTCATTCATCCATTAATCCCTTCCATCTATCCTTCCATACCTCATCCATCCATCTGTCCCTTACATCCATCTATCTTGTCCATTCATCTAATCCTTTTATCCATCTATCTCGCCCATCCACCAGTCACGTCCTCTCATCTTTCCAACTACCACGTTCGTCCATCACTTTCATCCAACTAACTCGTTCATCCATTTATCGCAACCATCCATCTGTCTCGTTCATAAAACTGTTTCGTCTCATCCGTCCATCTGTATCTTCCATCCATCCATCTCCTCCATCCATCCATCTCCTCCATCCATCTATCTCGTTCATCCATCTACCTCTTCCACCCATCCACTTCGTTCGTTCATCTATCTATTATTTTCCGTTTTCTAGTCATCAAAAATTTATTTGGACATTATTGTAAACGGTGTTTTTTTAAATCTGACGTCGAAGTTGACCATGAACATTTTATTGTGAACCATCAAAGTATCAAAATGACGAAAAAACGATTTTATTCGAAAAGAAATCCAATTTTATTTTCAAAACAAAGCACCAGACAGTGACAGAGGTTTCAAAACTTGTGGTATGTGCAGAAAAATACTTTGATATGGCCAACTTCGACGTCAGATTTAAAAAAACACCGTTTACAATAATGTCCAAATAAATTTTTGATGACTAGAAAACGGAAAATAAGACATTTGTTAGATAAATGGATGAAAGAGATAGCTGGATAGAGGACATAAATAGACGTGATAGATGAACGAACGAAGTGGATGGGTGGAAGAGGTAGATGGATGAACGAGATATATGCATGGAGGAAATGGATGGATGGAAGATACAGATGGACGGATAAGTTCAAATAAATTTTCGTTACGGGTAGGCCATGGAAAGTAAAACTTCTCTGAGATTCCTTCAATTAATTGAGATACTTTTGACATTTCAGTTTGATTTAACCCATTAATATGATAGATGCTTTGCATACCTTTGCTTTGAATTTTCAATAGGTTGCGCGTGTGCCGGATTTTCCCAGGGTTCCTTGCATGAACCGACGCGAACGCGAGATCCATGATTGATCGTCTGGTGGTTGATCGAAGTGCACGTATGAGTTAGTCTGCGGTCCCTTTAGGGTGGCCATTTTTGACGTTTTCGGTATTTCGTGATAGCTGATTTCGATGTGTGATAAGAAGCCAACCTTCGGGGTTTATCAGTTGGGGCACGTTGTTTACTTCTTCGAAGCAAGAATTGACTTGGCTTGAGTTGGATTTTGTGACTTTACGGGCACGTCACACATCAATCATCAGCTTTCATCGGAGTTTCTTCTTTTGGTTTGGTTGAATCTCTCTCCGTGTCTACGTTAACAACACTTCTGCGCTTCGTTTTTGTGACTGCCTGTCTCCACACGGCCCCTTCTAACTCGTCGTGAATCGCATTGAGGGAAGGACGTAAAGCCGTTAAACCGGCCTAAGCAGATCTCGATTATTACCGGGCAAAAGCTGTTTCACCTGGCTAAGAGGACCTCGCATCCTGTAGGCGTTACTAATCACGGAATTTTAAGGTCGGGACAAACCAAATTATTTCTTTTTCGTTTTATTAACAACACATTTTCTTTGTGTTGAATGTATTAATATTTAAATTCTTTTTCGTTGCGTTATAGTTCACGTATTTTTCGGTGAATGAACTAATAGTCGTGAAATTGTTGAATTTGTTGTTGGCTTAATATTCGCGTATTTAATATTACTTTCAATGAAACTAATTTTGACTGTAAACGCTAGCGAAGAGGCCTAATCGCGAACGGTAAAATTTTCGGCTTGTAATTTTATATTTTTGGAAACGTCTTGCGACAATTTGCAACTTTGATTTACATTTTCTGAGATGTGCAATATACCACTTCCAACCCTTTTCGTTTCGGTGTTTCATTTCGTTCTCTTAACTGTGGTACGACGTTCCTTCCAGCGGGGAACTGCAAGTATTTTAATGCCCCATAAGACCTTGGGTGTAGCTTGGCTCACTTTCAATCGCTGGTGGCGCCCTTTTCCGAAAACAACGTTTCTTGGTCACCCCCATCTTGGCCCACGACCGTCTCCACTGAGCTCGGGTACAAAAGGTTCAACCCAGGTAATGTTAACTCCACGGTATCAATTAGCTGAGATATTCTGACCTTTTGTTTTAAACGACCAAAACCGTGACACTCACTCGTTTTCAAATGAAACCAAAACAGGGTGATTTTAAAAGGTAAACCAAGTAAGTGTTATTTTTTGTTTGTTCACTTTGCAAACGACTGAAATATTGATCACAACCCGGTCATTATTCAGAGGCGACGTGCGATTTTAATTGTCTAAACGAATTCATATGCCTTTTTGTGCTCGTTTCAAAGCCTTTCCTGTCTGCGCAGTTCACATCCTGGCACATTATGACTCGACGCCACCCCATTGTTTCTGTTATTTATCTTTATCGGAGACCTTAACCCTCCCCCTCCCCCTCACCTCAACCCTGTTTTGCAAGAGTTCTTGGGACTAAATTAAATCACTAGCGAAGCTATAGTTTTCTGAAATTATTCGCGGAAGTTTCGGTGAAGCTCGTGAAAAATTCATCGGCCTTAGAAAGTTCCTGCTGCATTGATCTACAAACAATGAGCGGCAAGGCAATATCGCGGGGAGAACTCGTGCAGGCCGACGTGGATGTTTTATTCAGGCGCCACATTGTTTCCGGTCCTTGTTAATTTAGCTTTGACTATTGGCGGACGACGACGGCGAGCGATCCGGTGGGGAACACGAGCTAATTCAAGCAATTTAGTCGAGCGAATGGTCCAATCTATTCGAATGAATTAGTGGTCTGCTCTGTTGCGAAACTGATTGTATGCTAATGCCGTTTTGTGTCCTCCCAACAAATAACAGAAGACATTCATTGCACCATCAAACCTCTTCATTATCGAATGAAGATGAGAGATGGCAAAGCAGAAAAAGGAACGAACGCGTCCAAGTTTAACCCCCCATTTTCCCCGGCATTAATATTGTAGCATTATGAAAGGTCAGAGAATATGACCTCGAGGAGGACATAAATCTTCATATAAAGTGCGCAAGTGGTCGTTAAGCCCTGTACCGTATCTTCCAGCTATTCTGATATTCCACTTTGAAATATTACGCCGCCGGGCTAGTTCCAGTTATAGTTTGTTTTATTTACAGTTTACGTAAGATTTCTGGCTCGCCGCGAACCCGGCGAGGGACTTTACGTCCGCCCTTTGCGGACGGACGTGTTGTACTCGCATATGAAACCCGAAACGGGCGATAAAAATGAATTGGAAAAATTTTATGTTTACGAAGGAAATTATGAGCTTTTACAATTGGCGCAGCCCAGATTGCACTTTTCGATTATTATTATTTATTAAAAACCGTTGGATATTCAGGTTTGTCGCGGCGCATCCACCATTTTGAAACTATTTTATTTATTAATAACTGCTTGTTCGTTTTTAATGTGTTTCGTGTCGCGTCAAATCTGTAAAGGAGAAAGCCGCAGAGCGCGGGTTGAATTTCCGGGCAATTTATTTTTTTCTCTCCCGCGAGGAATTTAATTCCCGTGGGGCGGGAAATTTCTGTAAAGATTATGAAAAGGAATTGGTTTTCAATTTGCGAAAGGTAATCAAATCAGTTCACCTCACTTTTAAAATCGAATCTTAATATCGGGTTCGTTGTACGGAGCCCATTCAGGGCGGAGAGTAAATAGGTCTGATTAAAAAATAAGCGCTGCGCCGTCGAAATGTTGTTTGATGTTTTCTTCGGGGGGGCCGAAATTAAAAACGTAAATTTACTGTGTCGCGGCCTGAATGAATAAATTAGCGTGAAAGCTGCGCGTTAGGCCTGCCTAAGGACGGAAGTAATCTCTTTTTTATTGGAAATCGTTTGAAACGCACAAAGACGGAATGCGCCTCAAAAGGAAAGGGAAAAACAAAATACGACGGCGGTTTTGATGTTCTTTCCGTTCTTATCAGATTTACAGTTGGAAATCTTTCTACAAAAAATTAATTATATACTAGACCCCACAATAAGAGTATTTTCACTCATTTATTTTAGTTAAAAAATGACTTAACTTTAAACTCTATTACCCGATCAACAGATCTGTTCTTGGTTTACAATTATCGCTTGAGGCGATTAAAGAAATTCACTAGATTAGCCAATAAACGAAAAGTAAAAATAAAAATAACAACGCCGCCGTAATTCACCAGAGCAATTAAAAATAATTAGATTAACTCCGACCTTGTAATCAGGATCCGGCGTAATGTCGACAGCTCGACAGCTGTCGGTGGTGAAAGAGCGCCCTCCAACGGAGGTATCTGCAGTCAATGACGTACTTCGTCGCAGATATTACGTCACCAAGCGGCGTCGTCTGGCAGATCCAGTCGAGTTCACTTTGTTAGGCGTGGGGAAACCGTTGCTGCGTTCGAAAATGATACGTCGGATGTATCTGAAGTTTTTGTTTTGTTTATTAGGCTATAAAAGCTTTATTATATAAAGCTGTTTTAAACGTCGTTGGTGATATGCGTTTTCAATCAAATCGCGTACGCGAATGAATGTAACAGATTACGGGATCATACTTAAAAGAAATTACATGGAAGAGTTTACTATTTTATTAATTAAGGAATTAATTCAAAGTGAAAATAACACGTAGGCTAGAACGAGGAGCGATTTACAACCAGCGCGCTAAAAACACAGGATATGGCCTTGAATTCGTTCAACTTTTAATAGATTTCTGTTAACAATAATTAGTCACACACAAAACGAAGTTGTAGTAATTATTAAACAGACTGCGAAGGTATTAAATGATTAAAAAGAAATGGTAATCATGTATTTACGAAAGGAAAAGAACCACAGCGATCTGAAATAAAATTTCTTAATGTCTCGAACATTTTTGACGATCGATAAACGCGATGGAAATGCAAAAAATCAAAATTCCCCAAGAAAGTAAGAAAAATTAACGACGATCATAAAATAAAAACTTGAAATGAATTATAGATACACATAAACATTCAAGACACAATACTTTGAAATTCAAAAAAAAAGGAAAACATATGACAATCACAATGTTGTTCATAGGTCATAATATTTACGGAAGGAAAAGAGACGGAAATCCCAAATAAAATTTCTTCATTTCCGAAAAATGGCCAAACAAGAAAAAGATGAAAAATGTTTTCGACGACTCGAAAAACCCAATAGAAACGAAAAAAGAAGAGAACGTAAGAAAAACAAATGACGATCGTAATATTCGCGAAAGAATGAAGAGCGCAGACAATTTTTGATCGTTTAATATCAAGAAACATAGATGACAGCTAAAAACAAAAAAAAAGTAAAAAATTCTTGGAAAAATGTAATCGGAAGAGAAGGGAAAGGAAACGATAACTTCAAAAGGAAAAGAAGAAAGAAAAGAAAGCAGAAAAAGGAAATATAATTTAAGAAAATGTAAAGAAAAAGAATAAATAATTTGGACCTGTTGTGAGACATCCTTCCCAACGATAACAGCAACAAAAAAGAAAATTTCAAAAATTGTCAGGAATACTTGAGGACGAATTTCAAATTCAGAAATAGACGATAAAGAAAAAGTGATGGCAAGAAAATCAAAAAGGAGCGGAAAGCACGAATTTCAGACTTAAAGAAAAATAAAACGATAAACTTAAGAGAAAAGAAGAAAACTAAATACAAATAATGATCGTAAGTTTTACCAAAGAAAATGTTTACGAAAGAAAAAGAAGATATATAAAATTCTAGAAAATATAATCTAAAAAGAAACAAAGATTAATTAATTTGAACCTACTGTGAGACATTCCTTCTAGCAATAACAGCAACAACATAAAAAGAAATTAAAAAACCCTCGGGAGTATTAATTTCAGGACGAATTTCAAATTCAGAAACAATCAATAAAGAAATGACGATGGCAAAACAATCAGAAAGGAACGGACATATTTGAGCGCGAATTTCAAACTTAAAGCAGTCCATAAATAAAATCATTTTTATTTATTATTACTGATTAAATTGTTTTAAATTCTGTTTGTCAAAAAATGTTTATGAAGTACACGTTTCTTGTGGAGGTAAATTTATTTAAATTAAAACGAAAGAAGAATACTAGGAATTCTTAACACGGAGATTTAAATGATTTTTCGTCATTTGTTTATCTGTCCAAGCGGGTGTTATTCCCTTGCCTGGAATAATCTGCTTCAGGTGATTTACATGCGCTTGCCAAGTAAATATTTTGTAGTTCGTTCGGGCGTTGACCTAAAAACGGAGTTGACGTGAAATTCCACTTAAAGGTCAAGTTCACGATCGATGCGCTACGTCGCCGTGCCTACCACAAAACTTTTATGAGGGCATTTATTTCGTTCATATGCTCTTCTATTTTTTAACCAGGGGCCCATCGTCGTTTTGGGGCTAATTTTCGATTAATTATTTCTCGAAAACTAAAGTAGAAAGAATTTTTTTGACATTTTGCCCATACTTTCCGACATCGCTTCTTACCGTGTCTTTTTTGTCAGAACAATGGTCAGTCACCCTGTATGTGAGGCATCATATATTAAACTTGCGTGTGTTTACATAATTGAAACATGTTTGTGAGCCTGTTGTAATCTTCTTTCTTTCATGTATGCTTAGCAGAGGAATAATTTTTTTTAGTAAAATACTGCTCTAGGACATCGCTTCTTATCGTGGTTTCATTTCGTCATTTTGTTTTTACAGTCATCCTGTATACGTAGGGTTTCTGATAAAAATGAAAACAACAGGGCTGAGCGCATATTTAAAAACCAGAAGGGCTTCGAAGTTTACACCAATTATTGACAGAATCTGCGTGTCAGTTTCTGTTACAAACGCCGTCGACTTTTCGAAAGACAAACAGCACAAAATTACAACGCCGGAGGCTTTTGCCATCCAATGATTGCAGTTACACGTAGAGGTTCGCGTTAGTGTGACATTGTATTTATGTTATGGGGGTGTTGGATTGTCAGTAATTCGAAACGCTTTGAACGCTGATATCACCCCGATGAAAGCAGCATTCGATTTGGAGTGATTTTACGGTCGCTTGTTTGATTCTTAACTTTACATGAACGGCACAAATTACTTATTGCAATTTAGATACGTATTGTGATCATGTTTAGTTTACAACGTAGAGTATTATTCACAAGAGAAGACCGTTGCGTCATTGTCTGGTATTGCATCAACAGACTGATGAATCATAACTCTTGTCCTTTTTTCTTATTCACCGTTAACAAAGAAATAATACTGAAATAATTGTCGGTTCTGGCTTCGGCGATTGATTACGCAGCACTCAAGTTCCGTGATTTTCATATTATATACAGCGACGTTCAAATAAATCGGTACCCCTTTATATTAATTCACATTACAGGTGTGCATTTGGATAATGTAAAATCGTTGAGAAACCTGAGATTATGAAACAGTATGTGTGTTATTATAATCCGTACATGAACCACATGAATTTGCGGAAACTTCAGGGAGACTTTATCGCTCGCGACAGCACTCCGCTCGCTCATTTATTCGGATCCAAGCCGGGGCTTAGAAACGGCACTTTAATTACTTGACAGGGATGTACATTTGAAAGTATTAAACTCTAACGACAGCGCGTGGATGCAGGGACATTAATCCTTCAACTTAAACACACAACAAGTTGTTAACGAGTTTGCGAATCGTAAAGTTGCGAATCCCACCGCAGGCGATGCTTCAAGGCGGAAGGGAGTTATGGAAGCCGCCCCGGAATTATTCGGCCCGAAATTTGTTGGCGTCATTTGCTTTTTCGCGTTTAACGACCAGAAAACCTGTCCTCCGGGGCGAACTTTGAACGGTTTCGGGGGTGGCAAGTTTTATAACAGTTGTGTGCGAGACGTGGCTGCCTGCCGCTGTAAAACCATACAAAGTACACATTGCAAACGCAATCACCGAAAGAGAGAGAGAGAGACCAACATCAAAGTCTAATGAACATAACGAAGTTGCTTACTGCTTTGGCAAAAAAGTTCGTTTTAAATCGAATTCGATTTTAATTCTATTTTGAAATTTTTTTTTGTCAGGTATTCTTCTACAACTCCAAACATTTTTGGTAATTAATAACGTATTAAATTATAGCTCAAGTAAACGGAGAAAGAAAGAGAGACCAACTTCAAAGCCTAATGAACGAAGTTGCTTAATTCTATTTTGAAAATTTTTTTGTCACGGTGTTCATCTACAACTCCAAACATTTTTGGTGATTAATAACGTATTAAGTTGTAGCTCAGTAAATGGAGCTTGGTTATGTCAAACTGATTGTTCCTGTGGGGTAAATCCCCGGTACTGGAAATTAATTTATGTAACAATCTAGACATAAAGTTGATTTAATTAAATCATCCCCGCGATTTTACTACCAATAAATAAACACTAACACCTAGTAGTAAGCGTAATATATAAACGCACATAATCGTTACTACAACGTAGTAAAACGAAATTTACCACTTCCCGATGTAAACGGGCGAGCGGGGGCGAGACAAAGGGCGGGCGGTCCATAAATCTAACACACGTAATTTTTGGAATAATAAACGTCGACCAGAAGCTGTTCGGAATCGGGGCGGACAAGTTTAATATTTTGTCCCGAATAAACTCGGAAGTTCTTCACCGCCGGCCCATAAAAGGAGTTTCTTATTTGAATACGAACGAGAAATAATGAAAGTTTTGTAATGGCCCTCGCCCTGATCTGTATGGGCGCGAGGGTTCGCCGCATATTTTCCACCTGCTGTCCTCTCTCATATTGATTTTGCGGCGCTCGCTCTCGCAAATTCCGCCCCGAGTTCAACGTTGATATGTGAAATATCCGTTTGGGGTTAAAACGTTCCGTAAGTTGCAGTTGCCGCCGCCGCCCCCCTGAATTATGTTACCGTTGCTTGTATCGCACGTTACGTTAATATTTAACGTCTCGCGCCTCGCGACGACTCGCAGGGGGGGGGGAGCGTAATAAATAATTACGTTTATTTCTGTTATGTGACTGATGTGCAAAATTCAGATGATGCCGACTCTGAAATTGCTCTCAGGTTACGAGGCAAACACGAAACCATCAAAGTAATTAGCTTATGGCGTAAATACATGCGAAACGTTTATTGCTTGTGTTATTGTTCCCCTCTGCAGTTCACTTTTGGATTAAACAGAACACGCAGATAACTGCTTCATAAGATTAAACTCGAAACTTCTAGAATTTTCAAGACTCTCCATTAGCGGCGCCGACAAGCCCACGCAAATAAATAAAACAAGTTCCTCACCCCCATCTCTTTTCTTATGTACTTTAACTACTTATCGACAAAAAATTATAATCATCCCCCTATTTATAGACGGAATACGGACCGTGCGCTCTTATATAGAGGAGAGTAGTATAACTGGCGGGATCCTGGGACACCTCGATGGCCTGACCACCGTTGAAGGTCATCCCCTAGTTTAGAGGTAGTCTTCGGTGCTGAAGAGGTGATTTAGTGGTGGTTTCTCGTGCACCCCTTTGGTTCTTGTACCTAAAGAAGTGTCAACAATGACGTAATTTTACCGGAGGAGGTCGCAGAAGAATTTCTTGCGGGCTTCGACAATGACCAGAGGTGGTTGCAGAGGATTCTTTTTTTGCCATGACGTCAGAGAGCTTGTGGCTGAAGAATTGTCGTAATTTTACCGCGGAGGGCAGAAGAGCGCACGTCGACAATGACCAGAGGTGGTTGCACAGGAATTTTTTTCGCACCTTGGCTGCTGTTGACCGAGGCAAAAACTTACCTGTTGGCAGAGGTCAGGCGAGAGGTCAAGAGAAAACACAATCGGAAGGGGTCAGGCGAGAGGTCGGCAAACGCTCGTTTTGAAATTGCATGTTTATTTATAGATAAAGTTTGCTAATTAACAATAAAACATACTAATTAAGATAAATATTTTTATACGGACATTTTTAATTAAAAAAAATTTACTTGTAAAGTATTTAATAAGACATTAATTACCAACGTTTTTTTTTCAACAAGCGATCGAAAGATGTCGCTACTTTAATGTCCATTACTTTCACATCGCATTGGCGAATAACCCTAGGACATATCGGTTTGGTTTGCAGTGGAGTTCTCGGGCTACGGTTCTGCTGATGAAGGCCCAACTAGGCCTGAAACAGCTGTACAGAGCCTGCTCGGGGAATCCGAGGGGAATCAAAACCGATTTGCACAAAAAAAATTTTCAAAATTCTCATATGCTTTGACAGCACATGGCCGCCTTGCATTGGGATGACTTATTATGTGGCGAACTGGCTTCAATTTGTCAATCCTACTGCAATATCAGGTCAACAAGCGATCGAAAGATGTCGCTACTTTAATGTCCGTTTTTTTTCCATAAAGATCTTTTAACCATTGATCTGTAAGACATGACACATATTTATGCCCCGCTATGTCGGTCTCTCCTTTACATTTAGGGCAAACGTACTACCCTAAACTAGGGGATGACCTTCACCGATGGTCACTTCGGATGGACAGGCCATCGAGGTGTCCCAGAATCCCGCCAGTTATACTACTCAGAAGTATTGTGGCGAAGTTGCAAGGTTATGAAAGACTTGGCGTAGGGAAAAGTGACACTCCAGCAGATTAAGCCAGAAGGACCAACAGTAACAACAGCCCTTAAAATATTTCTTGCGATTGAAGACGAAACGCTAAGTATTAGAAGAGAGAAGAGCGCCACGTCTTCAGCTGAGAAATACAGTCGTTAGGACGTTTTCTCTTCTTCTCAAGAAAATGACAAGTGCACTGGAAAAAGTAACGCCAGTCACAACTGCAACCAGCAGTCACGACCAACAACGACAGCAGCCCTGAAGATATTTCTTGTGATTGGAAACGAAACGCTATCAGAAGAGAAAAGATCGCCACGCTTTCAGCTGAGGAGTACAGTTGTTAGGACAATTTCTCTTCTTCTCAAAGAAATGCCAAGTGCACTGGGACGACTTAAAACGGAAAGGCGCACGTATGAAGCAGAGTGAAACGAGAAAACTGTTTTTTTATTAAACAAATGAGGTAAATAAAGCACCCCTCCTGAACTTTATTTATTTTTTAATAATTCCTTCGTTGTTTCAGCCAATTTAAACGATGTGACGACACATATCCCTTAGGATGAAGTTATGACTTTAAATTCCACTTGTGTAAAGTGTTTGGGCTTCAGGACAGTCCAGGAGGCTTCGGAAGGTGTACAAGGAAAGGAGGAGGAAGCAAAAAAGATATTGAACGTCAGAAGTTACGTAAAATGATTAAATCTAATATGAATCCATTGATTTTAGGCGATCTACGAGAAAAGCTCCATCTACACTTGACTGCGGTTCAACTCGATCTACCCGACATCCGCTGTGTTTGTTTTATTTTACAACTCTGTACATTTATTTAAATAAATGAGTATGAGTATCTTTTGTTCTGTTTACACTTAGAAATAGCAAATGAAAAATGCGGGGGACCGGACGTCGAGTAAAAATAATTAATAATATACGAGCCTTCTCCGTGCGCATTTCATCAATTAGATAAGTAGTTTCAAATAAAATTAACGAAAGCTGAAAGCGCTGCTCGAAAATTAAAAGTACAATCCGTCACTCTTTCGCCGTTCAAATGTTTTCCTTTCGAAATGGAAATTCGCGCGCAGCGCCCTCTATCAACTGGTAGCGCAAGCGAGAATTACAGATTTCTGTAAAGTGGCTAAACTTGCCTTCTCCGTGCGCATTTCATCAATTAGACAAGTAGTTTCAAATAAAATTAATGAAAGCTGAAAGTGCTGCTCGAAAATTAAAAGTACGATCCGTCACTCTTTCGCCGTTCAAATGTTTTCCTTTCGAAATGGAAACTCGCGCGCAGCACCCTCTATCAACGAGTAGCGCAAGCGAGAATTACAGATTTCTGTAAAGTTGCTAAACGTGCGTGTCCGTGTGGATTTTGTCATATTTTATTTTACCAAAGGGATTTCTTTCCCCGGGGGAACTTCCCTCCCCCTACACAATCTATCTAAAGAATGTCAGCCAAAACTTTAAGCAACTTTAAGTTTGAGGTGCGTGGTTTATGAGCCCCATCCAACCTCCCCCGCCCACCTCCCTAGCGCTTGCCGGTCTTATATAGGCTGTACGGGCGCTTTGGTCTAGGAGAGTCGTAGAGCGCCATCTATTGGCAGCTCCGAAATTGCGTCGGTTTTCGATTTTTCGTGTAAAACGGTGAATTTCCTTTGGGAAAAAAAACCGGCGCATCCACCAAAATTGCATTTCATGAAAAAATGAGTGTGTTATAGAGCGCCATTTATTGGCAGCTCCGAAATTGCGTCGTTTTCAATTTTTCGTGTAAAACTGCGAATTTTTTTTGGGGAAAAAAATCGGCGCATCCACCAAAATTGCAATTCATGAAATAATTAGTGTGTCTCTGGTATTGGCGATTCCCAGGGGAATGAGTTAGTGGCTCTAAAAAGAACCGATTTTTATGTGCGACGCGACGTCTAGATTGGTTTGGGGGGGAAATTTTTTTTTTCTCGGCGGATCAACCAAATTTTCAATTCGCAAATACGTGTCGTTGAGGGTAGAGATTCCTGAGGGAATAAGTTGGTTTCTCCAGCTTCACCCGAACTCCAAACCTCTGGATTGGTCCTGTAGAGCAAGTCAAAATGTTTCGTCGGTTGGCTGTTGACGTGGAGGCTGCAAAAGAAAGAAAAAAAATAGATGAGTTGCTCCATTTCGTCTTCACAAGTTTTAATCAATTCTCCCCATTCTCAATCCGTTCGAAAAGATTCGTATGCAAAGATGACGTATCTTCCGAACGATGTGTACAGTTTTGTACGAGAGTCCATGTCATTTTCACATACAAATCTTTTCGAACCTGTGGTGACAGGAATACCCAAACCCAAAAAATTTTGTTTGCCCTAAATTGTATCTTCTTCCTTGTACTTTTGGTACCAGGATCATTTAAAGACGAGAAGTACATTACATGTTCAATAGAAATTTTGTCACACCATGGAAGGATGTGATCATCATACCAACAAGGGAGGAAGAGAAACCTGTCTAGGAACTTTAGAGACACATCTAGCGCTGGTAATGTAATCTAAAGTTGCTGTATTTATAAGGTACCACCGCCATTCCATTCCACGTTTTCGTCCCCCAAATTACACAACGAATCGTGATAAGACGTTAAGAAGAAAAAAGATAAACACATAACAAGTTCCTGTTACTAGGAAGTTCGCGATGAATCTAACCTCAAATTAAAAAAGATAGAAGAGAGTGAGATAGGGAAGTGGCGGTTCCTTACCTACCTTTACGTAATCGGCTGTAGACGCACTCGGAAGAAAGAAAGGGCGGAACGAAGGAAGAAAACCGAGAATCTAGGGAAAATTCGAAGATTCCAATCCAGCAGAGACTTCACAACAAATAAGAAATTTCAAAATAATGTTGAGGAATCCTACTTAATAGACGAAATAGGATTAATGTTTGGCGTTTAGAATTGATGAAGGGAAGACATCCTAAGAGAAACAAATAAAGGGAAAAAGGTGAAAAAGTTAATTGAAGTGGAGGATAATCTGAGCAACTCTATGGTTTTGTGATAGAATGACAAGGCAAGGAAAAAATAGAGAAGGAAAGAAACCCAGAAGCTAAAGATTGGTAACGAAAGGAAATAATTTTTGAGGATTTTTTAATATTACGTAAAACAACTAAGGCCAAGGTATGAGATGGAATGAAGAACCTTTGTTACTGTGATGACTGATTAATAAATAGATTTGGAAACTTAACCTACAACTTATAGTGACTCGAGGCTTCTTTTCGACAAATTTTTCAAAATTTAAATAGTCACTAATCCCATGCATAATCCTTTGATAAAAAAAAATACAAAAATGGTTGGAGGAAGTGAAAATAATCTGAAGAGTTTAGGAATTGAGGGAAAAATGAAGAAGGAAGAAAACCAAGAAGCCAAAGAACCGTTTGTAGAACATTTTGGTCAAAGAAGACTTATCCCCTTTTTCCCCGAAACCACCGAATTACAAATCAAATTAAAGGAATTTGGCGTACAGCAAAATTCTCAAACAGTATTAAAACAATAACTCAGAGTCATGTATTATCGATTAACACTTAAGGCAATATATTATTCAGTCAAATCATTAAAGAACATACATAATTTAGACACACGTAAAATTTAAATGTAATTGAAAATTAGTTCGGAACGATAGCGTTGTATCGTAATACAATGCAAAATAATTCAGCATTTTGTAAATCACTTAAATCAGTTAGTTTCTAATAACATAACTAACAAATAAATGACAAATACATTATTAGTATTGGATGCAGATAGACGAACGGATTGTCGGAGCTAAATGATACCTGTCGCAAAACTTAGTCCCTTTTATATCATAATTAAAGCAGGTTCTTATTCGATGAAAATTGCATCACAAATTCTTTGAAACGGACACTTAACGTTTTGGCGTTGTTCGACAGGTTCGTCGTCGAAACGTTAAGTGTTAAGGGAGTCCTAAAAGAGGCAAAGAAAGACTCACGGCAAAAACTGGGGCGAATCAAAGACTCCTCTGCAACGAAAGAAAAAGGGGAGAAGGAAAAATAATGGAGAAGTGGGTGACGGTATTTAAAAAATTGAAGTTTACAAAAAAATAACAGACAAAGACGAAGACCAGTGCAAATTCTGCTCATTGCAAAAGAAGAAATGGATAACGCACTGGGCAAAGCCCCAAGGGTTGAAAAGGTCACAACTGAGGTAATTAAATACTTGGGGGAATAGAAGAAGAAACACAAAGAAATTGCCAAGAAGATATGGGCCCAGGAAAAATATTTGCCAGAGCCAAACTCAGTTCGGATTTAAAAAGAGGAAAAGCAAACAGGGCGTCGAGCGACAGAGAAGACGTTAAGCCATCTAGATCTAGATAAAGACGTTGATCAAGTTACTATGGAAAAAAAAGGATGTATGGGAATGCCTGAAAACGAGAAGAATAAAAATAAGAATAGAATCATCGAAGCTCGAGTCATTTGAAGGTACTTCGCCCACTGTTGTTCTGGATCGTATTAGATTATGCAATAAAAACGCCAAAACAAAAAAAAATGAAGCCTCCGGGATACATAGAAGGAAGACTGAATAGAAAAAAACAGAAGGGAAAAAATCGCTTGGGGGAACGAGGACTTTTCTCTTATCTTATCTGTGGTGCTTGTCGGGGTCCTAAGTCAAAATCAAGAACTAGAAGCGTTAAGCAAGGGCCTCCGATTCATATTCAAAGTCAAGGATAAGGATTTCTCGTTCAATGATCCATTAATTAAGGATCAAGGTTTCAGAATGAAAATTAAGGTCAAGATTTACAGACGCAAGCGCGCTTATAATCAAGAATCAAAACTCAGGTTCGTATAATCAAGCTTCAGCAGGTTACGATCACGATCCAGGGCCTTATGGCGTCTATAATCAAGTCACGGGATTCAGACCATTACAATCAATGAAAAGGATCTCGCAATCAAAATCGAGGACAAGGACCGTCAATCAAGGGCCTTCCTCTCATATTCAGAGATTTGATGTATGTTCAAAGCCAAGGTCAAGGATCTTTCAGTTAAGGATAAAGGTTTCAGAATGAGAATGAAGGCCAAAGATCTTACAGACACAATCGAGAAGATGGAGGCGCGCTTATGAATCAAGGCCCAGGACTTTGAATTCAAACTCAGACTCACATAATTAAAGCTACAAGACCCTATGATCAAAGACCTAAGTCTATAATCGAGATCTTATAATGAAGACTCAGAGCATTACAAATAAGGACAAGGATCTCACAATCAAAATCGAGGACAAGGATGATCGATCCAGGGCCTCCCTCTCATTTCAAAGTCGAGGATAAGGATTTCATGTTTAAAAAATCCATTCATTAAGGATCAAGGTTTCAAAGCGAAAATTAAGGTCAAGATTTATAAATGCAAACGCGCTTATAATCAAGAATTAAAACTTAGGTTCGTATAAGGTTACGATCGCGATCCAGGACCTCATGGCGTCTATAATCAGGGGATCCTATAATGAAGATTCAGGTCATTACAATCAAGGAAAAGGATCTCGCTATCAAAATCGAAGACAAGGACCGTCAATCGAGAGCCTTCAAAGATTTAATGTATGTATGTTCAAAGTTAAGGCCAAGGATCTTTCAGTTGAGGACCAAGACTTCAAAATGAAAATTAAGGGCAAAGATCCTGCAGATACAATCAAGATGAAGCAAGCGCGCTTATAACCAAGGAGCAGGTCCTTAGAATTAAAGCTTAGGTTCATATAATCAAGGTCCAGGAGATTATTAGAAAACTCACGTGGCGCCATCTGTTGGTATTTAACGAGTTTAATTAATGAATTAACGGGGTGGCGTTCCGCGTTAAACTCTTCAAACTCTCAGAAAATATTGTCAAGGTTGATCCGGAAATATTGTTACGACGAATCCGTAATGAAACTTAACGAGTCCGAACCGGTGGTAAAATAAACAGTGCCTTTTATTCTAGTTGTGTGGCCCCCCTGTGAAAGTTCGGATATAAAAAGAAGAAAAATAAACAGGATGTAATTATTATTTTATGTCAAGCAATAGAGAAGATCTTGAGCTATCTAGATCTAGCAAAAGATCAATAGAAAAGACGTTTGATCGAGTTACTATACAGAAGAAAAGATGTTTGGGGATCGCCTGAAAAGAAGAGGAGTACATAAAGGAATAAAAATAAGAATAGAATCAATTCAATGTCCGTTTCAAAGAATTTGTGATTCCATTTTATATCATTTATAACGGAAATTCCGATTAGGAAAAACCTTGCACGTGGGCTCTAATTTATTTTTTATTTATTATAGTAATTTTATTAATAGTTTGAGTTCACAGAAGTTACGTGGTACATGTAAGCTGTAATACATAATTTAATGCAGCATGATGTACCTACAACTAAATTTATTTTACTTGCAGTCAAAAAACTTGTAAATTTACGACACAATGATTAAAGAACTTTAATTAAGCGGCGATCAATAGTCGTCAATCTGGTCGGAGAGTAAATTAACAAAACCGAAACCGACACCGAGAGATCGACAACTTCGAACTATGCGGAGGCGTTCCGAAGCATCAGATTTCCGAGAGGTGTAAAAACGATTTAAATACACGGTTCCGGACGCCGAACATAATTAAATCGAAGCTCAACAGCTTCAACTTTCTGATTGCGCCGAGCAACAAAGCGCCCCCGAAATGTTTAATAAAAGGCGCAATATTTTTTGCTCGCGTCGCTAAAGTTTTAATTACCTTAAAGCTCACGTGCAAGGTGCTCCTAAAAGACGGCGTAAATTTTCGATGAAATATGGGGGCAATTTTGCAACCACGCGGCGTTAATTTATTGAAAATTTTTGCGCGCTCCCACGCGCCTCCGACGCTTTTATTATTAATAATAATAATAATAAAAGCAACGCGCGCGATTTAATTTCTGGCTTTTCCAACCAGCACATCTAAATCATTTGTTCCACGGCGGCGTTTTGCGCGTGACACTTTTTTAACAGTTTCAACTTCTTGTTGTTGTGGGGTCACGCATTAAAAGTTTTGATAAATCGAGAAACTTCTTGATAAAACGCGAATATTTTTTCGGCCCGCGTACATCCGGCGACCGAATTAAAAGCTCTTTTACTTTAAGCCCTTTGACGTTGCGAAATTCTGTTTTCATCATTAACCGTTTTTACCGGAACACGCGAAAGAAGTTTCCCGAGTATTTCATCCGAAATATTCTTGCAGGTGCTTAGGCCGATCTCCTCCGCATAACGTTACGGCTTCCGATCCCTCTCTCTGCATTATTAATGGCATTTCTTTTTTCCAGTTCCTCCTCAAAAGCCCACGATAATCGATGAAAAGGGTAAAGAGGTCCCGTCCCTCGCCGGTCCCTACGAAGAACGTGGAGATATGAAGCTGACCTGCATCGTCACCGGAGGTGAGTTCTCCTCAAAACGCTTCTGTTCCACCCACGCCTTGTTAATGGTTTGCCGCGGTATTGATCGTGGAAAGCGATAAATTACTAATATCTCTAATTATCAAGATGTAGCTTCCGCAATATTTAGTTACCGGCTTTATACTACACGTTCACCTTGTTGTTATTAATTGAATGAATTCTCTAGATTCTGAATTACTGACGTTGCTTGCTCTAAATACGGGGGCGAGTTTGGCGATTGTTACGAAATTAATTTTCCGGATTGCAGAAGTACGTACAATGCTAATGCAACCTGGAAACGACAGCATTATTCCATGTAATCCCACAGTTTCTGAGTTCTGCCTTTTTTGAACTCCAACATCCAATTTACTTTCGCTAATTTCCTTTCTATTGAAAAACCTTCATCATTATCAAGGTTTACTTGGTTAGGCGATTGTTGCCAAATTAATTTTCCGGGTTGCATACACAATGCGAATGCAACCTGGCAACGACACGGTATTCGATGTAAATCTACAATTTTTGAGTTGCGTCTTTCTTGATCTCCAACGTCCAATTTACTCTCGCTAATTTCCTTTCTATTAAAAAGTCATCATCAAGGTGTACTTGGTTCGACGGCGCTAAGAATGAACAAAGTTGGAAATCACATTCGTCGAGCAAATTTAATTACTACCCCCTTTTAATTATGGAAATATATTGGAATGAATAGTGACTGTTTACATTTTAAATAACAATTATTGCTCCTCTACATTTTCCTGTGTAATGATCATGATCTCTAACTTTCCAATTTTGATTTGTAAATTTAGTTTCATATAAATTATAGTATTGTGCTGTTTTAAAATTTCTCTTGAATTACTTTCAGTTCACTGCTTTCTTCTGCTTTAAATTGTGGAGATACATTGGAATGAATAGTGGCTGTTTACATTTCAAATTACAATTATTACAGGCTGCTCCTCGACATTTTCCTGTGTAATGATCATGATCTCTAACTTTCCAATTTTGATTTGTAAATTTAGTTTCATATAAATTATAGTATTGTGCTGTTTTAAAATTTCTCTTGAATTACTTTCAGTTCACTGCTTTCTTCTGCTTTAAATTGTGGAGATACATTGGAATGAATAGTGGCTGTTTACATTTTAAATTACAATTATTACAGGCTGCTCCTCGACATTTTCCTGTGTAATGATCATGATCTCTAACTTTCCAATTTTGATCTGTAAATTCAGTTTCGCATAAATTACATTTTTGTGCTCTCTTAAAATTCTTTATCTAATATTGGTTTATTTTCTTTCATTAATTTGTATATGTTTTCACAAATTGTATTTAATCTGTTAATAAAATGTTTATCAGCTTCCTCTCCTCTGTCAATTTATAGTAGGCTTTCTATATTTATTATAAACACTTTTAATGGATAATCTATGACCAGATGCATCACAAATTCTTGTAGCGGACACTGAAGATGCGTACTATCACTTAACGTTTCGCTATCGGTTGACAAGAGCCTACTTTAATCATAACCAGATGGTTTATGAATTTGCTTTATATTGTTTTTTCTGAACGCATGTCACAAGTCATTTTTTTTATCAAACGCCATTAAAAATCATAAAAAACAGCATATTTTATCCACCCATTGATTATGTGTATTATCAAAGGCTAACCATTTGACATAAACCTTATTTCCTTTTCTTCTCAATGCTTTCTCAACAAGATAAGGATATGAGGATATTTACTTTTCATCAAATCTTCATGAAATGCACCAACGACACGGTATTCGATGCAAATCTACAATTTTTGAGTTTTGTCTTTATCTCCAACGTCCAATTTACTTTCGCTAATTTCCTTTCTATTAAAAAATCATCATCAAGGTGTACTTGGTCTGACGTGGGGTTATCGTTTCGTGGTGCTAAGAATGAACAAAGTTGGAAATCACGTTCGTCGAGCAAATTTAATTACTCCACCCCCCCACAATTACGAGTTGGCATTACCGGCGAGCGAGGGAAGTTTCGAAAAGCCATAAAGCACAAATAATTATCAGGCTCGCGACCAGCAGATAAGCGAACGGAAACCGAACTCAGATAATATGCACTTCGCCCCCAGATTAAAAGGCAAAGAGTGGAAGGGCATATTTCAAGCACCCGGACCGCCCCGGACTTCTCCGGTCTAGGTCGTAAACATAACCATTACGGACAGTGCGAATTATCGCCGGTCTTCGATGACACGTGGCGCTCTTATTAGGGTACTTTCTTAGCAAAGAGGACTTAACGTCCCCGTCCCCAAGAAGAACTTCTAAATGAAATACTTCCGCGCACAATCCTGCTTATGTTCTACATCTGTGTTTTAATAAGATCATTTATTAAGAGGATTACTTCCTTGTAGCATAACTTGAGCTGTTTTCGTTCGTTATTTTAATTAGTACGAAAGCAATTAAAATTATTTGGTCGGGCTTTGTTCAGTTCCTCGACGCAGTTAGAACTCGCGTCCTATTTGCATAGCGGTAATCTAAACTCTATGTGGAGCTCTCCAACATGAGATAAATGGATATGTGCAAGCAAAGTTTACGTACCACGAATCTCGCAAAGACGCGGAAATTTATTTATGATTCCTTTTGAATTTCAACTGCGATTTGCGACTGCGAAAATTTCCACGGCGTCAACTCGGCTCGAAACTTGAATCGTGAAGTTAATTATGAATTGATCCGCGCGATGTAATTTCGTCCGGCGTGGAATTTACGAGGACGAAGCTTTATGTAGCTGTAATATAAATTACACAATACTGTATAAACTAAAGATAACGCCAGGATGATTTATTATAACCGAATAATTTACCTTCGTCCATCACAACTTTGAAACTAATACCGCAATCTATATACAGCCCCGCCCCCAAAAACAATTACACCCCAAACAAAACGCGACGAAAAATTTGAAAGACGTCGGAGCGCCGGCGCACTTCTTCTACGAGCGTGACGGGTGATGGACGTTATCCTTGCGGAGGACGCAAGAAAAAAAAACAGGACAGTTTCACCGTGTGCACACGGATGACCTCTTTTATGACGGGGCATTGTCCAGCCACCGTTGTTACGTGTCGGGGAAGTTATTATGTTGTGTGTTGCACCACCGAACATTCGTCGCGACGCCCTCTGGGATCACATGCGCCATGTAAGTAACTAAATGGAGTCGGTACGTGACGCCGCTCAATTGTGTCTGCTTTGCTCTGCGGCAGCAAAAGTTAAATTTGTTTAGAACGCCGAGTCCTCCTCGAACTACCCCCTTCGAAGCGACACTTGCATCAATCCCAGATAACGAGACAAACTTTCAAAAACTACATTAACGATATTGCAACCGAAATGATTGCATTTACGTCCGGAATTTCGTCTAAGTTTCCTCTCCACACTTCATCTTGGATGAAACATATTTTCTCCCTTTTCCATCTCTTCTTGTTTCCTCCATATTTTATTAAATCAATTTATGTAACCCTTCTTCTCCTCTTCTTCTCTTAACTCAGCCTGTGCTTATCTTTTTTCACTTTCTTCATTTGCCTTTTGTTGTGTTTCACTCGTTCCTACTTTTGTCTTTACATATTTCTTTTTTCTTTACGTATTTCCTTGTGGTATCTGCAAAAAAAAGTAAACGAATGAAATATATCTTCAATACATTGTTATTTATATTTTCCGGAATACTGTGCAGATACCTTATGAGTCTATAGATGAAACGGCAAATCGTATTGCCCGGTTTCTGAGCGCCGTAAATCCAGACGTTTTAGAATAAATAAGCCATATTTCCATATGCAAAATAGAAAAATAAAACTCCTCCCGACCGCACCGTAACCGATTTCACGTGTAACAGAAAGTGGAAAGTAAATAAAACAACAAGGAAAAGGGGAGAGAAAAGAAATCGTTCAGCTCTGAATGCAAAAGGGACAATACACTAGCGTACACCGGGGGAAATAAAAAGTTCGAGATCTTTCTTCATCCCGGCGAAGTATTACGTGCCGGCTTTATCTCCGATCGTTCTTTTTTCGCTCCTCTCTTTTAATTTAGCGTCGGACATCATCGAAGAGTTCGTAATTCGCTTCGATTTTTAATGTAGCGTTGTTTCGGCCGCTAAACTCGAGCTTGTTCCAGGCAAACCGGAACCGACAATAAAATGGTGGCGAGGAGAGAAGCTTATCGATTCGACCGACACAAGAAGTGGCTTTCAAAATGTACGCTCCAATCAGCTCGTCATCAAGGACCTGCAGAGATCCGATCAGCATGCTTCGTTCACTTGTCAGGCCTCCAACAATAACATCAGTCAACCGGTGTCGGCAACCACTTCAATCGAGATATATTGTAAGTGACAGTGTTTCGCCGGCCTTATTATAAATTATAAACTTTCGAAAGAAACTCCACTTGAACAATCGATTTTCCATATATCCTCTTGTAAGCCGACGTTGAAATCCCACTTAGAATATCTGTAAGGTAATTAGGCGAAAATTCGTACTTACAACAAAAGACAAATTTTTGAATAATTTACAAACAAACGCACCGAGCGCACTAATTGAAATCGAAAATTCCCGACGTCTATTAAACAAAATCAAAATTTAATTATGTCTGTCTGAAATATCGGACGCATGATTCATTAAATCGCAAATACGAACGACAGCCGACGGCCCCGTAGACTTCAACGAGGCAGAAGTACACGTCGCCGCTTCTGTGATTAAAATTCTGAAATGTGAACTCGAAAATTTCGTTCGTTACGTGCTGCATAAAGTATTAATTAATTACGCCGCTGAATCTGAATGTGCCTTCCGACTGCGATTTTGTATGTTTTGGTGGAAATGGATCGACATTTATTAGGTTTACAGCGCTTTCGGCATTGAATACAAAGAAGCCGACTCGGTTTACATGAAGTAAAGTTAATTTAAAGTTCCCATTGAACTATACGTACATCTACATGTCAAAAACTCAGAGCCGGTGAAAGGGTATCTGAGACGACCTTAGGCAAATTAAAAAAATACGTACATTTACATTGATTAAGATCATGATCTCTTGAATTACGTTCAGTTCACTGCTTTCGTCTGCTTTAAATTGTGGAAATACATTGGAATCAATAGTGGTTGTTTACATTTTAAATTACAATTATTACAAGCTACTCCTCGAGATTTTCCTGTGTAATGATCATGATCTCTAACATTCCAATTTTGATCTGCAAATTCAGTTTCACATAAATTAAATTTCTTGCACTCTTTTAAAGTTCTTTATCTAATATTGGTTTATTTTCTTTCATTAATTTGTATGTGTTTTCACAAATTGTAGCAGTTTAGCAATTGAAATACATATCTACGTTAAAAATGATATTCTGGGTTGAAATATTTTAATTTTTAATTGTAATAATAATGATTATTAAATTAAACAATATTTTGCTTGAATTAGAAAACCAAGGAACTTTTCTTTCTTCTTCGGTATGCCGAGTATAAACACGGCACATTTGCACATCATGAAATATCTAGTTGTTGGCGCGTTGGCATTGAATTCCGGCGTCCACCGGAGAGCGGCGCTGGTGCGCTGGTGGCGACGCGACCGACGCCGCGCGTTACGACGGGGCCACCTACAATCTGCATGCATTAATATTTATTGGCCATTTTAATCTCTGTCGCGTATGTAATCCTTTATCCGCGAAGCTTCTGCGGGTTATCTGCGATAATTTAAATTTTGAAAAATTGTTTGTTTTTTGCGCGAGCTTTTTTCAGCGCGCCGCCGTAATACACCGAATTGTTGGGGCGAGTCGCAAACAAGCCGGAATAAATTTTAATTGGCGCGGAATTTTTCCGGCGCATTCGAATTAATTAACTCGTTAAAGAAACCGAGAACTTCTTCGACTATTCGGGACGTGAGGGAAAGGGCGTTTATTTATTCTATCGCATCGGGTCGAAACTAAAAGACTCGAAGTAATTACCTTATTAATAGAGCGAGCGCGCCTAATATTTCAGAAGGGTTCTTTTTGTCGTCCCTTCTTCTCCCTCTCCGTTCAAATACTCGCCGCCAAGTTTTTAATGAGTTACAACTGCTAATGTACTTTGCGAGTTTCTTAGCACCGCTCGTAAGTTGTAATCTGATTATAAATGGCGGGCGTTCACGTTTTGATATACATAATTAAAGATCAGCTAGCAGGTGCTTTTTGTACCGCAGCGTTGAAGATGCAAGCGTTCGTAACCTCTAAAGTCTTCATGAATTATTAACGGCGTTTCATTCGAGAGGGGGACATTTTTGGCAGCAATATCTGAACTAGTTTGTTCTAAATCAAGTAATTCGCTATTGTATTTGGTGAAGGATGTCAGGGGTGAAGTTGTGTAGAAAATTATTAAAAATGTAAAATAGTGGAGACGTGTGGAATTATCACGGTAGGGTAAGTTGATGTATTATTCGTCGAGACCATAAAGTGACTTTATTGTAGATGTAACACCGCAGATTTCTGAATAATGCACAATCTTATTAGGGTTAGCTCCGCCGGAATTTTCCATTCCAATAATTTGGGGCAATAAATAATTTAGATAAATTGCCCCCAGAATTAGGAGCAGCTCGGTTCCATTCCGTTCAACTTGCCGACACGGTAAATCCGCCGGTCGCCGGCTAATCTGCATAATGGCTTGTGAATATTGCCGGTGCAGCCACCGCAGAGAACACGGGACTTCTGTAGCCTAAACTATAAATTATAACGAAACGTCAAAACGCGCCAGTGCGCTGCGCCGAACTGCCCGTCGAATTACCGCTGATATTTTATTTAGGACTGCAAAGTGCACGTGGTCGGAGGATAACCGTCCTGTCGCATTTGCATGATTGACTTATCTCCTTGTCTTTTTTTTAATTCTATTCTGAATATACTAAATCGCAAGCCAAACTAACCCTAACGCTTTCAGAATAATCTTCCCCCTGCTCGTCTTGAAACAGACAAGATTTTCTATGGGAATCAAAATTGAAAGAATTTTTGCAAATAAATCGACCGTGGAGGAAAAGATCTGGACCATTTATGCCTTCTGTTTTTCCACCACGTCTCACTTAATAAAATAATTTGGTTAAATTAAACAACAAAAGTCATAATGAAATGTAACTTTTAACTAAACATAAACAATTACTATTAAACGTTTTGCATTCCTGTTTTCGTAATCAGAAACGATATCTGTCATACTGACAGGTAACTTTGTTTGTAAACGAATACGGGCGTGGTAGGTATTATTAACTTTTGAAAACTGGAAGGAGCAATTCGTATTTCGCTGAATTTATAGAATTTCATCGAAAACTGGCGAGAGAAACTTATGACGACTGAAACGTAATTACACAGAGACGGCGGCAGTTTGCATCTGATGCTCCTTAATCTTTAAAGATGAGAGACACAGGTGCAGCTGTACACATAAACCTTCATCACGTGCTGACGTCTTCGGTTTACCGAAGAGCGCATTTCCGTGGCAAATAAAATTTCCATCAATAAAATATAACGCCGGATACACGTCGTTCATAGCTCGGGCGAACGCGATGGGTCAGTTAAATAAAACTATTTCCGTTCCACCTTATACAGAGTGTTATTGAACATAGAACGGACGTGGATCAGCAACGAGAAGAATCTTCGGAACAAAGTCACTTTAAAGGAATGACAACGATACTTCACACATCATACTTCTGGAAGTTTCAAAACACTTCAAGCGTCATATACGTACAATACCGAGTCCCTAAAAGGCACCGAATATAAAAAAAATAAACGGTCAAAACTAGTTTAAGGTTTACCAAAAACAAATTAATCAAAACATGTATTAAATATCAAGAAGTGAAGACGGCACTCTTATCCACATCCCGGATGAAGAGGTTGCCTGGGTTCGTGAACTGCAAGAAGCCAGAGTTTTGCCAATTCCTAAGTAAGGTCTACAATAAACCCAGACATCCATTGACAGCTAGAAACTGGCCGGTACGTACTACCAAAAATTATCAATCAAAAGGAGACTAGTCTACCTGGAGGATGGGAGGCGAGTTCGAGTCAAGATGTCCATTGCAGCAGACGTGCAGGTCAATTACGAAGAACTACTAACAAGTGATTTGCGCTGTAAAGTCGACCGTCTCTTGTTTTTATGATTTTTTTACGTTCTTTAAAATTTATTCTCGAATCTAAATATCTTGTGACTTTTTTTAGGGATTTTCTATGGATTTCTTGGCGGGCTCTTGAAGGATTTCTGCTTTTTACACGTTGGTAACACTAATAAGAAAGATACCTTTTATGGATACATTTCCACTTTTGCATTTGCCGATTACAAGTCGTTACAGCGTTGATGTTTTTATTAAATAAAAGAATAATTGCATTTCTTTCTAAAGACGCAAAAATTATAATAATAATAAAGAAACAAAATACGATCGATGGCCCTTCGTCCAATTCATAGCTCTGCCGCACTTTGAACATTTCATTTGATTGTTTGTTAAATTAAATTGTTTGTTTGTTAAATAAAAAAAAAAAAAATTGTGTAAAGGCAAAATGTTTCATGTTTCCGAAAGCGTCCATGTTCATCAAGACTTTTCTGCATAATTTGGGCCATACTACCACCTCCCTCAAGCTTCGAGACAGTTTTTTTTAACACCCTGCAGATTAAATATTTAAATATTCTATACAAGCGCAGACACTTGTGCAGACCTGGTTAATCTTAACGTTCAAAAGAAATTAAAATGATTTGTTTCACTCTCGATAGATGCCACTTCTAACTTTAAACGCAGATCTGTTTAATTCTACCGAAAACTATTCAAAAAAGAAAAACAAACGCACTCGAGAAGCGACATCTTGTGGACGTTTTACGAATGACGCACTATAGCGCGAATGAAAATGTCTTAAAACGATTGATTTTATTCTCGACAGATGTCGCTCCTAGCTCGAAAACGCAACAATCTTTAATCCTGCCAAAAAAAGAAAAGACGCTCGAGAAGCGACACCTTGTAGACGATTTGCAAATGACAGACTATAGCGCGAATAAAAAAAAACTCAAAATCATTGATTTTACTCTCGACAGATGTCGCTTTCTAACTATGTACTGTTTAATTTTGACAAAAAAAAATTAAAATAAAAGAGTGAGAGACATCTCGCAGATGTCTTGCAACTGACGAACTGACTTGCGGCTCTTGAAACTCAAAACGATTGGTTTTATTCCAATAGATGTCGCTCCTACCTTTGAGGTACAATCCACTTTAATTTTAGCAAAAAAAAAAAAACGAACGCACTAGAATGAGAAACGCCTCGCAGACATTTGTGTAGACACGGGTAATCTGAAAGTTAAAAAGGAGCTAAAACTTTGGTTTCACTGTCGATAGATGTCGCTCCTACTTCTAAGATACAATCCATTTTAATTTTAGCAAAAAGAAAACGAATGCACTAGAATGAGACATTTGTGCAGGCACGATTATTCTTAAAGTGCAAAAGAAGCTATAATAATTGGTTTCGCTCTCGATAGATGTCGCTCCTAACTCAAAAACGGCACACTGGTCTAAAATTACAAAAGACAACGAGAATTGATGGTTTTTGTTAAAAGCATAAAGAAAAGACGATCGATTGTCTAAGCAAATGTAAGAAACAATTTTTCGTGCGAATTAAAAGCGATATCAAAAGGATTTCTATTATTCAAGGTAGTACAATCAATTGCAAAAAAAATAGAAGAAACTTTACAATTTTTGGCAAAGTAAATCTGTCTTTCTCGTAGCATTTAAAAAAATTAAAAATTCTATTTTCTTCAAACATTTGCTTTCAGACAAACTATATAATGTCCCTATTGGCTAACCTTCCTCTAATTTAGAAAGGATTATAACTTTGTCACTTTTAGTTCATCGTGGTCATTTTGACAGCAAAAATGACGACACTGACAAGAATGAATTAAACCAGAGAAAACTAACTATATTCGATTTTTTTTTTAATCGGCTGTACATACCAATTTCTGGTATAGGTTACAGTACGTACCAAAAATCATCGCAAAAGGAGACTAGTCTACCTTGAGGATGGGAGGCGAGTTCGAGTCAAGATGTCCATTGCAGCAGACGTGCAGGTCAATTACGAAGAACTATTAGAAAGTGATAATACTTACTACACAATATAAAGAATGTAGGAAATCCATTTTTAAATACAAAAATAAATACGTAAAAACATGCATGACGTGAAGTAAACGTCAGTAGAGTAAAACGGAGACGATGAATGAAATTGTCATATATGTAGATAGTCGGCATAGAAAATAATAAACAGAAAATATTTAAAATCCATAACTCTGCTTAAAAAAGTTTTCATACTCAAGGATTCCTTGACAATAGATACAGAAAAGAGAAAAAAGTGATAAGTGGATATTTTTGTTAGAGTATGACAGATATATATACAAACACACACAAAGGAATTTTATTTCAGTTAATGAATGTATTAAAGACGATTTGCTAGGATCGTAGTTAATGTATTCAAAACTACTGACGTAAGATTTACACAAACATAAAAATTTTATAATCATACTCCGATTTGTCCAAGGCTACAGTAACATTCCCTTTATCTGCCAGTAGGGTTGTTTTTTAAATCACAAAGAGTTTCAGTCTGCAAAAGATATTATTAGAAACGAGATTACTTACCTCGTTTCTAACCACTTAATCTCGCATCAACCTCAGGTGAATAATAACTATTCCAACCCCAACCAGGTCGTTGAATTTTTAAAAAAACAACCCCGACATGAAATTTTTATTTCAGTTAAGGAATGTATTGAAGACGATTTGCTAGAATTATAGTGAATTCATTCAAAACTACCGATGTCAGATTATCCGTTCCTTATCTATTTGTTATCGCAGTAGGCCGTGATTTTAAACCAGTAAGTTGGCTATCATGTTAAATGAGAGAGATTTAATTTGATGATAAGATAATTGCTGTGATATTACCTGAATCACCATATGGTTCCAGTATTTTTTAAAGAATAAAAGGAAGAGCAACAAGAGAGGAAAACAAATTTTCTAAATTTTATTAATTTCAAATCATATTCCTTAAATCAGTCAACGATACAAACACCGAAAACATTATCTGAAAATAAAAAGTATATACAGGCTGTCCCAACAGTGTGTTCTCGGGCCATATCTGCATAACTACTGAAGATACAAAAAAATTTTCAACACAATTTCTTTTTTAATTTAAGAGATTTACAACACAAAATTATTTTCATCTGTACAGAGTGAATCAAAACAGTGGTGCCGGACATAACTTTTTTATTTCAAATGGCATGTCCTACATATGAAACCAAATTTGGATTGCCCATAAAATTCTACACATTTTCTGTATACCATTGCCTATACCTAAACCTAACCGTTCTTGAGATATTTAACATTTTGTCTAAAAACTGCCATTTGCAGCCACTATTTTATTTATTCATATTTTATTTATTTTTAACACTAAGAAAATGATCTTTGGTACAGATGTAGTTGATACATAAGCTTATCATAAGCCATTACTAAATGTACTTTTATCGCTACAGGCTGGTCATGGTAATAAACGAAATCTCAGAAATTTCAAAATGACAAAACTCAAGTTTCTTAAATAGCATGCCCTATATCTTTCTATACTAAATTCTTCGTTTAATAAAGTACTTTCATTTTTGTTAAGTATGTCTTATACCTATCTGAGATATTTTCTGAGATTTTCAGACCTATTTGAATTATTTCTTTTAAAACGAACACTTGTCTAAGGTGGCTGTGGAAATCCGGCAAACAACGAACCGGTTGACATTAATAATTGTTTTTCAAAGTGTTAGACTGTTGGGTACTTGTTAAGACATGAATTATTAGATTTATTGAATTATTTCTTTACTAAATGGTTGGCATAGCCAAAGTTGGTTGGATCCGCTGGCAACGGGCTTGACGCTTGGTCGGGCAATTATAGGTGTGTGTTCGAATCCCCTCCTGGTACATATGGGTCTTATGTGAGAAATGGAACACTTATGATTCGGATTATGTTCAGGATTCATTTCGGCCCCTTCGAACTAGGTTTTCTGCGTTTTCCCGGTTTGTAAGACGAATGCCGATGGAAAACGCCTTACTAGGTCGGTCGCAGCCGCAGCGGGCAATATTACAATAGGCAGCTTAACGCATCCCTGACAAGCTCATAGAGAGCTTGGGGCATGTATGACGTAAGTACAAGAAAAAATGTATAACTGGTTAAAGGAGTCACGTACTCTAATAACTAATGCCTGTACGTTATTGTCACTTGAAAATTAATTATTAAAGTCAACAGCTTTATTTGTTTGCCGTTTTCCACGGCCACCTTAGACAATAACTCGTTTTAAAAGAAGTAATTCAAATAAATCTGAAAATCTCAGAAAATATCTCAGATAGGTATAAGACATACTTATCAAAAATAAAAGTACTTTATTAAACGAAGAATTTAGGATAGAAAAATATAGAGCATGCTATTTAAGAAAATTGAGTTTTGTCATTTTGAAATTTCTGAGATTACCATGATCACCTTGTAGCGATAAAAGTACGTTTAATAATGGCTTATGATAAGCTTATGTATCAACTACATCTGTACCAAAAATCTTTTTCTTAGAGTTAAAAATAAATAAAATATGAGTAAATAAATTAGTGGCTGCAAATGGCAGTTTTTAGACAAAATTTTAAATATCTCAAGAACGATTATGTTTAGGTATAGGCAATGGTATACAGAAAATGTGTAGAATTCTATGGGCAAACCAAATTTGGTTTCATATACAGGGTGAGTTATTAAGCGCCCTTTCTTCCATAGCTCATTTATAGAACGAGATAGAATTTTTTTCTTCCACAAGGACATTCTACCTATTGAGCACTATAACCTAAAATTATTTTGGTACATACAGAGTGATACGTAAAGTAATGGCAGCATGTAGCAGGATCTTTTTAAATGGAACACCCTGTGTATTTTCTTATAGAAAGACATAACAATCGATCCTCTAAACAGTTGCGCATAAAATATTTATATTTATTTAACCAACTAAGAGTAAATTAATATTTTATTAAAAACGGTCTGATTTTCAACTTCTTTTGAAATACTAACTGTAAACGTATTGTTTATCGTACGGCAATAAAAGTCGGTAGTGTTATAAATTAAAGAATAAGGAATAACCCAGACATAAATTCATTTAGTTTCATTTGTTTTTTCAAAGGTTCAAGCCTGTGTAATTGTGAGAGTTTCAAACTGCCGTTATTCAATTTTTTTAAATGCAACCCCCCCTATCTCTTTTCACGAATAGATAGTGTTCATGGTCATCTTCAATTTTGTTATGGGTTTTCTGCATCTAATCCTTACAGTTTTTTTGCTATAATAAATATTTTACATTTTTACTCTAAAATCAATATTAAAAAGTTATTTAATGTACCGTATTTAATTTCTTTAAGACAACACCATAAAACAGATGGATAATATCAAGTTTACAATTGATTACAGACTCTTATTACATTATAATCATCGTATTTTTGTTATAATACAGTTCTTTTATTTTGTTTTAATTAAGAATGCTTTAAAATTGATTTTAGGTAGTTCCCAAGCTTCAGTTGTCCTAACTAACATTTGATTTAATAAAATCGGAATACAAAAGAAATTCGCCAATTTTCATTTATTCGTTAGATTATTAATTTATTATTTGTATATTTTTACAATAATTTTTACATTAAGGTAATTATTTACAAACACTGATGTTTTCTTTCGTTGTAAACCACATAGAATCAACTTTAAGACATTGTTAATTACAACAAAGTGAAAGAACTGTATTACAATAAAAATACGATAATTATAATGAAATAAGAGTCTGTAATCAATTGTAAACTTGATATTTTCCATCTGTTTTATGAAATAGAGGGCGCTGTCTTAAAGAAATTAAAATACGGTACGTTAAATAACTTTTTAAAATTGGATTTTAGAGTAAAAATGAAAAAATTTATTATAGCAAAAAAACCGTAAGGATTAGATGCAGAAAACCTATAACAGAATTGAAGAGGAACATGAATACTATCTACTCGTGAAAAGAGATAGGGGGGTTGCATTTAAAAAAATTGAATAACGGCAGTTTGAAAATCTGACAATTACACAGGCTTGAACACTTGAGAAAACAAATGAAACTAAATGAATTTATATCTGGGTTATTCCCTATACTTTAGTTTATAACTCTACCTATTTTTATTGCTGTACGACAAACAATTCGTTTACAATCAGTATTTTAGGAGAAGTTGAAAATCGGATCGTTTTCAATAAAATAATAATTTACTCTTAATTGTTTAAATAAATATAAATATTTTATATGCTGCTGTTTAGAGGTTCGAGTGTTATATCTTTCTATAGGAAAATACACAGGGTGTTACATTTAAAAAAATCCTGCTACATGCTGCCATTATTTTACGTAACACTCTGTATGCATCAAAATAATTTTAGGTTATGGTACTCAATAGGTAGAATGTCCTTGTAAAAGAAAAAAAATTCTATCTCGTAATATAAATGAGCTACGGAAGAAAGGGCGCTTAATAACTCACCCTGTATAGGGCATGCTATTTGAAATAAAAAAAGTTGTGCCCGGCAACACTGTTTTGATTCACTCTGTACAGATGAAAATAATTTTGTGTTGTAAATCCCTTAAATTAAAAAAGAAATTGTGTTGAAAATTTTTTTGTATCTTCAGTGCAGTAGTTATGGAGATATGGCCCGAGAATACACTGTTGGGACACCCTGTATACACAAAAAGATGCACATGTACGATGTACAAGTAAAAATTAGGACATTTGAGTAAAAACGACTGCCATTGTATGTAGATGGTGGTTGACATGGCGAATAATATTTATCAGAGTTATAGATAAACCTTTCACGATGAGAAAATTCATTGGATTTGGGGCAGGAGTCATCACGTCACGACTAAAAAGATGCACCCAAATCCGCGCTTTAGGCATAACAAATAAAAATGTGGCAGTAACATCGAAATCAAATTAAATAAAACTAAAAACCAAGAAGAATGAATGAATGAGGAAGCACTTAATTAATAAATTCAGTGAATTAGAAAAATTAATTGCAAAATCCATTCGTTCATTAATTTGCATAAATGAATTTATTAGGGGTTTAGGTTCGAGAGGGAAGCGTCTCCGGCGGAGCCTCAACAAACAAAAGTTAATTCGGTTTACACCCTGATTAAGTGGCTTCTATTGAATCTAAATTTTCGTCCTTTTAAAAGCTCTTTAGCAGCGTCGGGGCCTAGGTAAGTTAGGGCCGGAGAATGTGACCGGAACTCAAAGCGAGTTCATTAGAGCGGCTAACAGAAGTTCCCCATTCGGATCACACAAACGCCCGCCGATAATTGGTCCTAAAAAAAGCGGCGAATCCTTTGTCTTAAATCAAATTATACTTGCGCGCGGGGGGATCCAATTAAAGGACCCGGGGAGGGATCGACGTCCGAGCGTAAACATCGGGCGGGGGGGCTTTGCTATTTCCGTTCGATTTTGCAAATAATTGTCTCCGGCCCTCGCAGAGAATGAACGAAATGACACGCGTTGGAGGTATTAACATGCGGATCTGGTTTTTGATGGCATCAATAATGTGAAATCGTCAAGCGCGCGGAATTCCCGAACGTGGGAAATTAGCACGTGCAAAAAAAAGAGAAGGATTTTATAATTTCCGGAATTCCGAATTAAAAAGTAAACATGTCAGAGTTTAATAATAATAATATTTTATTTTCTGTGATGAAATTTCGACATACCTAAAATTATAACAATAACGTGGCCCAGAACAATGGACGGCGGGGTCACATTTAATTACATGTCATACAGTCGGCGGGCGTGTTTGCATTCGCAGGCGAAACAAAATTGGAAATCGCGCGCCACAAAGGGCCCCAATTTTCACGTTTTCACATTCTATAATCGCCAAATTTTTGTATGTTCCCGAATTCGTCGCCGACGGCGCGACGGGGGCGAACCTGGCCCCCCAATTGATGCCCTCGGAGGCAAACAGAATCAATGGCAATAATTCTTGTTAACAAAGCGATTTCGCTCCGGCTGCAAGCAATTTTAATTAAAACTTACCCGAGTCAATACACGAAATTACAGGTGGAGCTGCGGACTTGGGGCTTTAAGTTTCTAAAATTGAATTTTATACCGTCTACGTGATGCTGCAGCTTTAATCCGTTTCATACTTCCGAGAGTACTTCCGTTTCGCGCGAGATTTAATTTGTAATCAATCTATACGAGATAAAATTTATCTAATATTTTACTAATACCAACGGGCGTAAGCCATAACCCCCCCGAAATTTACGGTTATAGAAAACATCGCTGTGACAGAGAATGATCAGAATGTCTCCATTATATCGAGGTCGGACAAAGTCCCTCCGTTATAAAAATAAAGAAGAGAAAAAAAAAAGCTCCTATCTCCAAATTGGGCCATAACAGCGTATTGCTTTTCCTTACACTTCGCGCAGTTTATACGTTTCCGCTTCCACTTAAATCATTTCTTTTTAAGTTTATTCCCGGGGGTATTCGGAAGGAATTGAAAGTTGGATCATTTCGCCTCTGCTTATCTCCGGCGAATATCGGCCAAATTTTATAACGGTTCGCGAGAGCCCCCCCCCCCTCCTCCCCCTTTCTTTCTTTCATTCGCTCACTCATTACCACTTACTCGCCGCTTTTTTGTTTATTTGCAGGGCTCCGTTTAGGCCGTCTTTACCACCCCCGGAGCTTTCGCTTTTATGCATCTTTTATACTTTCCCCGAAAAGAAAACGGCGCTGCATCCTCTTAATTTTTAGAGTGATTTTTATCTTACCTACCTAGATCCTTGAGATATTATCTCTGAATATATTTTACAAATGAGGAACAACAGCACACGTTGGAAATAATTTCGTATCTGACAATTGCGCATTATAACAATTAAAAAGCTTCACAGTGTAAAGACCTGGAAATTCTGTATAAGTTCTTTTTAAGCCATCAAAATTACGTTTCCACGTATGTATTGATTGAAACAAAGAAGGTACAACCTTAGAAAATGTTTTAGAATTGCGTCGGGTATAGAGTTACGCGACGCATCTTATCGCAACTAACGCCAGCAGAAACCGATGAATCAGCCAGTCAGTACCTACCTACTTGTGACAATGAAAACTTAACTGAACACATTAATTATTGCCTAAGGGCCAGTTTCATAATGATGTCAAATTCATTCAGATATCAAAACAAATATGAAAACACATTTGTTTACACCTTAGAATGTGACTTTAATTTTAAAGTCTCCTTTAAATTCGATTATGAAACTGGCTCTAAATAAATTTAATTTAATTACCCAACATCATGCCCGCAATGAAGTTGCTCACATCATTAACTCTTCTTTATTAAAAAATAAATAAAAAATCCACTACCTTTAGCCAAACACATTATACCAACCGTGACCTCCAGTCCTTAAAATAAAAAATATCAGACTGTGATTTAGTCATTTGAAAATCTGATAAAGGTCTGGGAATTGTTAGCCTTGATCGCAACACTTATATCTTGAAAGTGGAATCCTTTCTTAACAACCACGGCTTTGTGGGTCTAAATCACAATCCTTTGCTGTCATATAACTCCCGGTTAAATACTTTTTTAAATGACAACAGTAATAACTCCTTCATTAGCATTTTTAAACTTAAAACTAGGAACCCTACGATGCCTAGACTTTATGGGCTTCCTAAATATTGCTAAACTAATCAAATCCGTTTTAATACGGATAATTTTTTCCAATCCATATATTGGCAGCATTGCAGTTGACTTACCCCTTCTACCTTCTGGACATTTTGTGAACCTTGTCTTTCGATTTGTTCAGTTCCTTTTTAATGGCGTCTACATTTACCTTTGCAAGTTTTTAATTTGGAAATTGCATTTGTGTTTGCAATATTATTTATTGTACTTTTTAGGCTCGAACTTTCTTGATAATTATACGAAACCGCGGTCGCTGCTTTTCGCAATAAATTTGTAGTGAGAGTCAGTCTCTTTTTCTATATTCTCTGACCTACAAAAAAAAGCATGGAGTTTCCCATTAACTAAATAAATTTAGTTTTAAAAAATATAATCAAATCGAGTTGTATGTAAAGACATTATAAAGTTCCAAATTTCGTCGACCGAGATTTCGCGGCCGACTTTCGACCTAAAATTTTGACCATAAAATGATGTGAGACAAACTCGGGCGGTGATTGGACCATTTAAAAATGAATATGCCGGACGAATAGCGAAATCATTTATTGGCACAGGTCCAAAAGCCTTACCTACTTCAATATGTACTAAAAAAAAATATGTATTAGATAATTATCTAGCTTTAAATGATTAACAAGATGGTTCTATTGATAGAAAAATTTGCTTCGATTTTCATACGATACGCAGAGAATTAAAAAATATAACGAGCGTCTAAATAAAAACCTGGTCAAGTGGGTTGTGATCGAGAATTTATCCATTACATTCACATAGCAGAATTACTAAATGTAGCCTACTTGACCAGGTTTTTATTTAGACACGAGTTATAATTGCACTATCATCTTATGATGACGAACATTATATTTTGGAAGACAAAATTCATACCTTGGCGTGGGGTCACCATAAAATACCTGAAATAGAAAATTGAAAGAACTAATTCAGTGTAAGTTTCTTTGTCCTTAGCGTTTAAGTTTATTGTTAAGTTAGCTGAACTGTTAGGTCCCGAAGAAGCGGTTCCATGTGCAGCGAAACGTGGACTTATGTACCTACTCTTTTTAATTCTTCCGAAACTGGTCGTAAATAAAAAAACCTTTGGTTTTTACCCGTTAACTCATTTGATTGTTATTTTTAATATATTATACGTAGCGTCGTTCAAAACGATTCCATCAAAAGCATTCGATTTTAATAAAAAAAAAAAAAACTTTCGCCTTGCTAAGACGGCGTCTAAAAAGTGCAATTAAATTGATTGTATTGATTGTACAAAAAAAATTAAAAAAGGATGTTAAATGCATACATTACTCCCATACATAAGGAAGGATCTGTTACAAACGTTAGTAATTACAGACCAGTTTCTAAACTGTCAATATTTGCAAAGATTTTTGAATCGGTTGTGAATGACATAATTTCAGAATCTATTAAACATTTACTGATTCAAAAAAAAATCATATGGAAAATTAAGAAAACAATCATAAAATTATGTATACAATTACAAAATACTATAGGCTCTTTTAATTAAATTAAATGAACAAATAAAACGTTTCGTTTCCGACGAACATCGAAAATAGTTTGGGGGTATTTTAGCGGGTGTAAACGACGAATACATTTGGACAACAGTGTACATACATTTGAGAACTTTTTAATAATAATAATAATAGGTCTTTATTAGGGCGGGATTTCAGACAAAGGCTGTTTTCATCCTACCTACAGGAGGAAATAACAATATTCAAAACTACAAAATAAGCAAGAGATGTGTACAATGACAGAATAAAGAAAATACGATAAAATAACAAAAAATAAATACATAAGTAAGTGATACGTCTGACAAGCTGAGAAACTAAAATGTCCGATGCAGTTAATTGCTAATAGAAATTAATAATTTTACTTTAGATTTGAAATCGGAATATTTTAATGTTTTGAAGGTATCAGGCACACCGTTATAAGCGCGAGCAGCAGCATAAGAGAAAGAACCTCTAAAAAATGTAGATTTATAGATTGGTATATTTAAAGTATATTCTTTACGGGTTTTAAAATTGCATAGATCTCGGAGAAAAACTAATTTATGAACTAAATAGCTCGTATCCTGTACTTCCAATATATTATAGACAAAGCAACATAGATGTAGCTGCCTACGTACCGCCATTTTTAATATTTTATGTTTCTCATAAAAAGGTGTCATATGAGATTTCCTATTAATATTACCAACAAAACGCATGCAAGAATTTTGACATTTTTGAACCTTATAAACATTCTCAGATGATAAATATGGTCCGTATACAATATCACAGTAATTAAATGCAGATAGTATAAGGCATTCTACTAATAATAGTTTTATTCTGAATGGTAAAATATGTTTATATCTGTGAATGGAACGCAACTTACCATAGGCAGATTGAATAAGTTTATTTATGTGCAATGAGAAAGTGAGATGAGAGTCAAAAATGACTCCCAAGTTTTTAATTTGTTTAACTAAAGCCAAAGGTTCATTATCTAAGAAAAGTGCATTATGAAGAAGATAATCAATTTTACTACATTGCCAAATTGTACCAATCAGCATGGAAACACATTTTTTAGAATTTAACATTAAGGCGTTATTTTTAGACCACAAACTGAGTGACTCTAAATCCTGATTAACTTTATTTACGGCTGTCATATAATTGGAGGGAAAAAACGAATAAAACATCTGATTATCATCAGCATAAACGTGAATTTTGCAATTTTTTATATTCTCATATAGATCTGCCATGTATAAATTAAATAGTAAGGGTCCTAAGATAGAACCTTGTGCCACTCCAGAGTTAACATTGCAGACGGTGGAAAATTTGAAACCTACATCAGAATTTATACGTGTCAGTTGAGACCGATCAGAAAAATAGCTGGCAAACCATTCAACCGCCGAGGATGACAAGCCGTAAGGTAAAAGCTTAGCTAAAAGGAGCCTATGGTCCAGCATATCGAAAGCTTTAGAATAATCTAGTAATATTAAAATAGAAACTTTACAATTATCAGAAGCAGAAAGAAGCTCATCAACTATATCCGCAAGAGCTGTAGTTATACTGTGACGTTGTCTAAATTGGAGACAACGGGAAGAACACTAATAGGCCGCAAATCAGTCAAAGCATTTGGCTTATCACATTTCGGCAATGGGGTGATCAAAGCTCGCTTCCAAATGTCAGGAAAAACACATTGCGAAAAATTTATGATGTGTATTAACGCAAATTTGCAGAATGGCAAGCACATTTTTAACATATCTATAGATATACCATCCACACCTAAAGCACTGGTAGATATACGAGAAATTATTTCAATTATTTCAATGATCTCCTCACAAGTTGCTAGGCGAAAATCAAACCTCGCATTCACTTTGGAGTTAACATTATTACAGAAATATGATATAGTATCGGGATTTGCTTTTTGAACATCACCATGCGAAAAAGAAACATTAATTACATCAGGGCAACACAAATGTGCAGGTAAATCTATAGAATTGTTTTTGTTGTGTACTCCGAGAACACCCAATTGTTTCCGCTTGGTGATATTTCTCCTTTGGCTTCTTTAAAACATATTTTGGCGAACTGGTGAGATGATGGTTCTACCATTTATTCCCATTTCCTCGTTTTTACTACTTTATTTAGATCATCTTCGAGATGCAATGTACAAGCTGGTCCAAAAGTCTTGGGACACAAAAGTAATGGGAGTAAGTGGATTCCTGCGATTTGGCTATGGTCACTCGGCCCAAAAGTTGATAATGAAGGGCGTGGAACACAACATTTTAATTTTCTTATTTATCGTTATTGAATTTATGTCATTTTACGCTATATTTTTCCTTGTTCATTGTCCAAAATTTCATTTTTATTTGATTGATCATTTTTATGTATCATTCGCTGTCGCAATTAATTTTTTTCTTTAACGTGAATTTATTTTTATATACAGTCTAAAAGTAAAAACTGAAAGTTGGATCGTTTTGCCTACTCTGCTTATCTCCGGCGAATATCGGTCAAATTTTATAACGGTTCGCAGAATCCCCCTTTCTTCTTTTCTTTCATTTGCCGTCTCATTACCACGTACTCGCCGCTTTTTGTTTATTTGCAGGGCTCCGTTTAGGAAGTTTTTTACTACCCCCGGAGCTTTAGCATTTATGCACCTTTACACTTTACACCTTACAGAAGAGGTCTTCATATTTCATCATCCTCTTTATTTTCAGAGTGAGGGTCGCTTTCATGAATTAAAATTCATCCGCGCAATGGAAATTTCTTAATTAAAAATCCATATTCGAAAGGATCTTCCCTGCTTTCCCTCCCCCTAATTAACGTATTCGCTTTGTACTTGCCGCGCACTTACACCGTAAAAAGCACCTGGGCGTAATGCAAGCAGGGGGGCGGGCAAAAGTATCGTTTATAAAGACGCGAGGGTGGCTTGCGAAATAATTTCGAATTTACATTTAGACAGCGTTCGCTCTTAAACTGACATATTTACAAAAACAGATTTATTCATTGATTTCAATATCGCCGAGGAATAATTCCGGTTCTTTTGAAACTCACCACCGCCGCAGCAAAGTATCGGGGATGCACGCGCGTTCTCTCATTGATATTCCGCCCGTGGAAACGGATACACCGTCGCGTTGAGGAGTTCGTTTTCTCGGATCTTCAAATACCCTCCGGTGAACTTCTTCGCCAGACAACTGTATCGCACCCGAAATCGCCCTGTTTTATCTCTTTATGTATAGAAGAAAAAAAAAAAGAACGCCCAAACGTTTTGAGCGTTGATTGCGAAAGTTAAACGTAACGGCCTAGTGGGAGTATTCTCCCCTTGATGCTAAGAGCTTGGGAAAAAATAATTTTCCCGTAAAACTTGTCACGGTTGATTGCTAGCGTTAGTAGATCGATCCCCGAGCTTAGCGGAATAAGTAAGGGGGTAAACAAGCAATGCATTTTATTTTTATTAAAACGCTGTCGGTCGTGGTTTGCGGACGCGTTTCATGATTGATCGATGGGGGCGCGCAACGAAATTCGAAAATCTTGTAAACGCAATGCGTCAGAGAAGACCATAGACAAATTCAATGGAGCTTTCCGTCTTAATCCGGCGAGTAAGGCGCCGCTAAATAATAAACGAAGCTTTTAAGATGACAGCCCTTATTTATTGACGACGGGGCGCTTACTCCCATCCGAAAGTTAATCCCCCCTCGTTATTATGCTCGTACTCGTTATTCCGCTTTCTAATTTTCCCCGTTAATAATTAACGGTACGATTTCAATTATGTGTGAGGTGGAGTCGGCTCTGCTTGTTCCGAGTTAATTTTACGAGAGGGGGTGACGTTGGATGCTCTTGTTTGCGTGCAGCTTATTAAAGTGTATTGGATCATTCTACCGACGAGAGTCGTCGACGCTTTCAACGCCGAAAGGCCTTTTTTTTGTATAAACTAAAACTTTTTTTTGCCCAGCTCATTACCGAAAAAAAAAGTCGCCGAAGCGTAAGTTTTTTTTTTTGAGGGGGGGGGGGCGGAGGGAAATAAATTGTCGAAAGGTTCGCGAGTTGGAAACGTTTAAAAGCGCTTTCGTCTTATTATGAAACAAAACGAGAGAATTTGATTAAAAACAACCGGGCTTGTTAAACTCTAGACTTGCAAACAAAAAATTGTGTTAAAACGAAGCGTTCGTGAATAAACTCGCCGAAGTTACTCGAAAGATTAAATAAAGAATGTTATCTGCGACTCTGATTTTAAAACAACTTAAATAGCTCGACATTGGCTGCGCAAAAGACGTTGCGCGGTTTAAATTACACTCACGCGCAGCTGTTACTGCGCATTCATTGTTGCTATTTATGTTACTGGGACAATGGATATTTTTTTAACTAATATCTTGGCGTTAATACAGTTTAGTAGCATGGAATAACTATTTAAGCTCTGTAAGCACAGCTTTTGTGGAGTAGCCGCACTACATCACGACATGAATATTCATGAAAATCTGAAAACTGCTCACACATGTACACCTCACATGGGTTAATCCCGCGCCGCCTTACTCCCTAACCCCCCCCCCCCTTGCAACTCGCTGGCCGCGCTTTTTCTTCGCGCGAAATTAGAAAATTTCTGGGCGGACTTATGCAGAGCGTTTATTCTTTTTAGCGCGGTGAATGCGGCGATGAAAAATGCATGAGACTTGACAGCTTTATGATTTCCTAACGCCGAATACATTTGTATAATAAAACGATCGTGTCGGAACGGCTTTGTGTTTTATAGATAAATTGGATAAACAAAATTAAAAAAAGTTGAATTAATTTGAATTTGATTACGATTGCTGTTTTGCAACGTGTATCATGTACGTACATTAAAAAAAAACAAGAAGCGAAATATTGTCGCTTTTGAATGTATATAGTCCTGGCCTTATACATTTTAATAACTATATAACATACAGGGTGTTACTAAACTTGAGTCATTAATTAAAACCACAAACAGTACCTACTCAAGGAAAGAAGTAAAACTGAATAATAAATAACTTCATTAAAAAAAATTTTACTTTGTATGTATGGTTCCACTTTGGTCGCCATTTTTGTATGCTACGGACTGACTCTTTTTTTGTTCTTTGATTTTTCGTTCTACGTTGTACAACGTTTTTATATGCTACGAATAATTTCAACGTTATTTACCAATTTTATACTTTTATGCTATGTAATTTTATACGTTTTGTAATATTATGTAATATTTTTGTTTTTGCTACAGGGTGTTGGATTCTTCTTGTACAATCCATTTCTTATCTATTTATCATCGCACCATGCCGTGAAAATCTAGTGTGAATGTGGTACTCATGTATGTAACTAAATTTTGACGATGTATGTCATGTCGACTTAAATTTTAAGGCAATGTTGCAATATTTTCTTTTCATCACGAGGCGTACTCACGGCCAAATTTACATAAAGTTGAGAATTGACAACACCGCTTAATCAATTTGATCACAATTTGACATATTGTAGTGGTTTGTTTATTTATTAAGATTCCACTTCAATAATTTTTTAATTCTATACCTACATATACAGGATGTCCCAAGAGTGTGTTCTCGGCCCATATCTGCATAACTATTGAAGATACAAAAAAATTTTCCACACAATTTCTTTTTTAATTTAAGAGATCTACAACACAAAATTATTTTCATCTATACAGAGTGAATCAAAACAGTGGTGCCGGACACAACTTTTTTATTTCAAATGGCATGCCCTATATATGAAACCAAATTTGAATTGCCCATAAAATTCTACACATTTTCTGTGTACCATTGCTCCTACTTCTAAGATACAATCCACTTTAATTTTAACAAAAAAAAAAACGAACGCACTAGAATGACAAACGCCTCGCGAGACATTTGTGTAGGCACGGTTATTCTTAAAGTGCAAAAGAAGCTAAAACAATTGGTTTCGCTCTCGATAGATGTCGCACCTAACTCGAAAATGCAACACTGGTCTAAAATTACAAAAGTCAACGAGAATTGATGGTTTTTGTTAAAAGCATAAAGAAAAGACGATCGATTGTCTAAACAAATGTAAGAAACAATTTTTCGTGCGAATTAAAAGCGATATCAAAAGGATTTCTATTATTCAAGGTAGTACAATCGATTGCAAAAAAATAGAAGTACATCGAAAAAATCAAGAGTGCGAAACTTTACAATTTTTGGCAAAGTAAATCTGTCTTTCTCGTAGCATTTAAAAAAATTAAAAATTCTATTTTCTTCAAACATTTGGTTTCAGACAAACTATATAATGTCCCTATTGGCTAACCTTCCTCTAATTTAGAAAGAATTATAACTTTGTCACTTTTAGTTCGTCGTGGTCATTTTGACAGCAAAAATGACGACACTGACAAGAATGAATTAAACCAGAGAAAAGTAACTATATTCGATTTTTTTTAAATCGGCTGTACATACCAATTTCTGGTATAGGTTACAGTACGTACCAAAAATCATCGCAAAAGGAGACTAGTCTACCTGGAGGATGGGAGGCGAGTTCGAGTCAAGATGTCCATTGCAGCAGACGTGCAGGTCAATTACAAAGAACTATTAGAAAGTGATAATACTTACTATACAATATAAAGAATGTAGCAAATCCATTTTTAAATACAAAAATAAATACGTAAAAACATGCATGACGTGAAGTAAACGTCAGAGTTGACAGTAGAATAAAACGGAGACGATGAATGAAATTGTCATATAGTCGGCATAGAAAATAATAAAGAGAAAATATTTAAAATCCATAACTCTGTTTAAAAAAGTTTTCATATTCAAGGATTCCTTGACAATAGATACAGAAAAGAGAAAAAAGTGATAGTGCATATTTTTGTTAGAGTATGACAGATATACAAACACACACAAAGGAATTTTATTTCAGTTAACGAATGTATTAAAGACGATTTGCTAGGATCGTAGTTAATTTATTCAAAACTATTGACGTAAGTTTTACACAAACATAAAAATTTTATAATCATAATCCGATTTGTCCAAGGCTACAGTAACATTCCCTTTATCTGCCAGTAGGGTTGTTTTTTAAATCACAAACAGTTTCAGTCTGCAAAAGATATTATTAGAAACCAGATGACTTACCTCGTTTCTAACCACGTAATCTCGCATCAACCTCAGGTGAATAATAACTATTCCAACCCCAACCAGGTCGTTGAATTTTTAAAAAAACAACCCCGACATAAAATTTTTATTTCAGTTAAGGAATGTATTGAAGACGATTTGCTAGGATTATAGTCAATTCATTCAAAACTACCGATGTCAGATTATCCGTTCCTTATCTATTTGTTATCGCAGTAGGCCGTGATTTTAAACCAGTAAGTTGGCTATCACGTTAAATGATGTCATTATAACATATTGCTGTGATATTATCTGAATCACCATATGGTTCCAGTATTTTTTAAAGCATAAAAGGAAGTGCAACAAGAGAGGAAAGCAAATTTTCTAAAGTTTATTAATTTCAAATCATATTCCTTAAACCAGTCAACGATACAAACACCAAAAACATTATCTGAAAATAAAAAGCATATACAGGGTGTCCCAACAGTGTGTTCTCGGGCCATATCTCCATAACTATTGAAGATACAAAAAAATTTTCAACACAATTTCTTTTTTAATTTAAGAGATCTACAACACAAAATTATTTTCATATATACAGAGTGAATCAAAACAGTGGTGCCGGACATAACTTTTTTATTTCAAACGGCATGTCCTACATCTGAAACAAAATTTGGATTTCCCATAAAATTCTACACATTTTCTGTATACCATTGCCTATACCTAAACCTAACCGTTCTTGAGATATTTAACATTTTGTCTAAAAACTGCCATTTGCAGCCACTATTTTATTTATTCATATTTTATTTATTTTTAACTCTAAGAGTACATCTTTGGTACAGATGTAGTTGATACATAAGCTTATCATAAGCCATTACTAAATGTACTTTTATTGCTACTGGCTGGTCATGGTAATAAACGAAATCTCAGAAATTTCAAAATAACAATTTTTTTTTTCTATACTAAATTCTTCGTTTAATAAAGTACTTACATTTTTGTTAAGTATGTCTTATACCTATCTGAGATATTTTCTGAGATTTTTAGATTTATTTGAATTATTTCTTTTGAGACGAGTTATTGTCTAAGGTGGCCCTGGAAAACGGCAAACAAATGAACCTGTTGACTTTAATAATTACTTTTCAAGCGACAATAATGTACAGGCATTAGTTAGTTCTAGTACGTGACTTCTTTAAACAGTTATACATTTTTCGTACTTACGTCATACATACCCCAAGCTCTCTATGAACTTGTCAGGAATGCGTTAAGCAGGTTATTGTAATATTGCCCGCTGCGGCTGCGACCGACCTACTAGGTGTTTTCCATCGGCATTCGTCTTACAAACCGGGAAAACGCAGAAAACCTAGTTCGAAGGGGCCAAAATGAATCCTGAACATAATCCGACACATAAGTGTTCCATTTGTCACATAGGACCCATATGTACCAGGAGGGGATTCGAACACACACCTATAATTGCCCGACCAAGCGTCAAGCCCGTTGCCAGCGGATCCAACCAACTTTGGCTATGCCAACCATTTAGTAAAAAATAATTCAATAAATCTAATAATTCATGTCTTAACAAGTTCCCAACAGTCTAACACTTTGAAAAACAATTATTAATGTCAACCGGTTCATTGTTTGCCACAGCCACCTTAGACAAGTGTTCGTTTTAAAAGAAATAATTCAAATAGATCTGAAAATCTCAAAAAATATCGCAGTTAGGTATAAGACATACTTAAGAAAAATGAAAGTAGTTTATTAAACGAAGAATTTAGGATAGAAAAACATAGGGCATGATATTTAAGAAAATTGTGTTTTGTCATTTTGAAATCTCTGAGATTTCGTTTATTACCATGACCACCCTGTAGCGATAAAAGTACATATAATATAATGATAAGCTTATGTGTCAACTACATCTGTATCAAAAATCTTTTTCTTAGAGCTAAAATTAAATAAAATATCAATAAATAAAACAGTGCAATCCAAATTTAGTTTCATATACAGCGTGTCGCTAAATTCCGTGGACATGGTTTAACCATAGACTCCTGGGCCCAAAATAAGATGATTTAACCCAATTTATCTATATCCAAAATTGCTACGTTAAGTCAGTATTCTGCTTCAAAGTTGTTGAAAAAAAAGTTAATTATTCTTATAACAAAAGAACGCTTGAACCAATTTTTATGATATTTGGCATGAGTATCTACGGGAAGGTAATTCACATTTTCAGATGGTTTTAGTAATTTGGAGTAGACAGCTAGTGTGAAAAACAGGGTTACCACAGCACAGATTTCGCAGTAACTTTTTTGATGTTATGAAGATAATTTTAGATAATAAATTTCTAGAAAGAAGCGTTCATTAGGAAACTTTTTCGTGTCTTTGTAATTCTTGATACTTCTTACGGTTTAGTCACAAAATAGAAAAATCTAAGTGACTGCAGCGCCTCTTATTGAAAAAAGTAGCCCATACACGAAGAACAAATACTTTTTATGTGGATAACTATTTTATTTTTAGAAAGAGTCATTCATTAGCGAATGTTTTTGCGTCTTTGCAAATTTTGATACTTGTTATGGTTTAGTCAAAAAATAGAAAAATCCAAATGGCTGTTTTTTCTAATTTGTGACCAAAATTGTAACACGTATCAAAAGTTGCAAATATGAAAAAAAGTTCACTAATGAATGCCTCTTAATGAAAAAAAATATTTATGCATGTAGCAGGTATTTATTTTTCTATGCAGCCTATTATAGTGTACCTGTTTTCAATGAGAAATGCTGCAAGCTCTTAGATTTTTCCATTTTGTGACTAAATCGTAAGAAACATAAAAAATTTCAAAGATTAAAAAAAGTTTCCTAATGAATGCTTCATTCTAAAAATTGACTAATTAACCTCAAGAGAGTTCTTGCAATATCTGTTCGATGGCAACCCTGTTTCTCACACTTGCGACCCAATGTAAATTACTCAAACCATCTGAAAATGTGATTTACTATTGATCATCATACCAAATATCATCCAAATTAATTCAAGCGTTCTTTTGTTATAAGAAAAATTAACTTTTTTTTCAACAACTTTGAAGCAGAAAACCGACTTAACGAAACACTTTTGGATAAGTTGAGCTAAATCATCTTATATTGAGCCCAGGAATCTGTGGTTAAGCCATGTCCACAGAATTTAGCGACACCCTGTGTAGGGCATGCCATTGAAATAAAAAAGTTGTGTCCGGCACCACTGTTTTCATTCACTCTGTATAGATGAAAATAATTTCTTGTTTTAGATCTTTTAAATTAAAAACGAAATTGTGTTGAAAATTCTTTTCTATCTTCAGTACTTATGGAAATATGGCCCGAGAATACACTGTTGGGACAACCTGTATAATGTTTTTCTAATTTGTTTTTAGTGTATGTTTAATTTTGAAAATATCAATAGAGTTAAATAAATTGTTTACGATCTTTGCGAATTGTCTACACTTTATTCGATAATTGAATATTTTTTTTATTTTTTAAATTTTCTTTAATCGGTTTAAACATCTTGAATAAAATCTTTGCAAATCGTCGTTAAAATGCCGAGCTTTAATTATAACTCATCTTTTTTGATATTACATAGTGTTTTTAACTTTTACCAAAGACTATGTATTTAGAAAGCATTATTGTTTATCGTGAAGAGAAGTGTTCTATAAATATTTGCCAATTTCGAGTGGAAACGTAAAAAAAAATATAAAATATAAGATTGACAGACAAGCTGTCGTCGCAACGTAAGGCGAAAGAGGATTTGCCTGAAACACGAAGGACAACTCGAAACAACAAAGAAACAAGAGGGCGTAGCATTGTTTTGGAAATTGAATAGAAATTTACAAACATCGGAGGGTCCCTCCCCCCCGCTTTAACGTCGCGAGTTAAAATTCTCGAACTGAATTGGCAGGAATAATTCAGACCCGGCCGGGACGTAATAATAATAATAAATAATAATTGCTCTTTAGCGAAATAATAACGGCCTTAAATTTCATCCCGGAAGGCGCGCTGTAAAACTGGACATTTAATTAAATTCACTTCCCTCTTGCCTCATGAATCGTAATTCGCCTCGGCCGGGCCACTTGTTTGTTAATATCGTAACCAGTTATTCGGAATTCTTCTGGTTTATTTTGTGCATTACGACCTGCCCGGAATACGCAAACAGTTTGCTCCCCGAAATCACTTTTATTAAATTACGGCGCTTCACGTTTTAATCCGGGGACGAAAAAGCAGTCAAATTAAAACGGAAGTGCCGACTGTTAAGATAAGGATATACTATATTTTTCTTTTTTTATTTAAAACACCCTGAATAAATTTCATTCGAGGCGGGCAGCTTTCAACGAGCGAGCTCCTTTGATATATTTATAATGTTCAGCATTTACACTACACCGAAAGAAGAAAGTGACCCTCTTGAAGTTTCGATGAGTTTAAGGGTTGAAAATATATGTATACAGAAATGTTTTTTGTTAATTAGTGAATTACAAGCAAACATGTTATGTACACGTACATTGACGCTTAACAACGTTAAATATAACTATCCTTCCCGTAATTCGAAAATTAAGGGGCAAACTTAGAAAAATTTTAATCTTAAATCTAAAATAAAACCGAACTTAGAACAAAAAGAAATTAAATTAAGTCAAAATTTCGACGAGAATTAGCGCGGACAAAGCTTAAGGAACCCGGAACTGTTTTTCTCTCTCGCCGGCTATTTAAGCTTTCGCCACCACTCTAGAAAACCAAGGCGGGATTTTTTCAAAGTCAGCAATATTCCCGCAAAACCCGTGGTTGATTCGGGCTTCTAGCGGCGAGTCGCTTTTCACTAGATGCTTCCACCGTTTTTATCCACGGTCGCGCGTTCAAGGACCAAGATGCTAGCCAAACGCCGGGCGTATTCATCTCCGAATGCTGAATTAGTGGGAATGAGACATTTTTACCATCACAACTTAATATCGCCTCTGGTTCTAGTCTCGTAAAGCGATACGTGTTTCCTGCTCTCTGGTTTCTGTCAGGAATAACAGGTATGGCTTAAAAAGAATAATTTCGAAATTTCTTTACGGGTCCTTACAGGATCACAGTTATCACCACACGTATCTCATGCACATGGCAGAGTATGTAATGCTGAATTAGTGGGAATGAGACATTTTTATCATCACAACTTAATATCGCCTCTGGTTCTAGTCTCGCAAAAGCGATACGTGTTTCCTGCTCTCTGGTTTCTTTCAGGAATAACAGGTATAGCTTAAAAAGAATAATTTCGAAATTTCTTTACGGGTCCTTACAGGATCACAGTTACCACCACACGTATCTCATGCGCATGGCCGAGTATGTAAAGGGTTTTCCAGTTAGTGCGTCAGAACTTTCAAATAATAACTACAAGTGGCAATCCTTCAATCTTTATTTTATTTTGAAGAATAATCGATGTCATGTTTTAAAAACAACATCGTTTAAATGTCCTCCTCGACCTCGTCTGACTGAATGCATTCTGGAGGCCCAATTTGCGACTACTCTTTCACACATATCGCGTGGTATACTTGTAATGGTGCGTTGAATGTTCCGTTTGAGGTCGGGAATTGTTTGTGGCTTATTTTTGTAAACCAGAGATTTCACATGATCTCATACAAAAAAATCCAAGGGCGTGAGATCGCATGATCTTGGTAGCCAGTTGATATTACCATTTTTCGAAATAGCACGTCCAGGACACTGTTGTTGCTGTTGCAATAAAACAATTGGCTGACGAGATGTGTGACACCGTCGCTCCGCCTTGTTGAAAAAAAAAAAAAACATCGTTTACGTCAACATTTCTCAGTTCAGGCCAAAGATATTCAGTTAGCATATTCCTGTACCATTCACCATTAACCTCCAGAATGCATCCGGTCAGACGAAGTCGAAGAAGACATTTAAACGATATAATTTTTAAAAAAATTTGTGCAAATCGGTTTTGATTGCAGCGGATTCCTCGAGCAGGCTCTATACAGCTGTTTCAGGCCTAGTTGGGCCTTCGTCAGCAGAACCGTAGCTCGAGAACTCCACTGCAAACCAAACCGACATGTCCTAGGGTTATTCGCCATTGCGATGTGAAAATAATGGACATTTAAGTAGCGACATCTTTCGATCGCTTCTGATCGGTTCTGCTGACGAAGGCCCAACTAGGCCTGAAACAGCTGTACAGAGCCTGCTCAAGGAATCCGCTGCAATCAAAACCGATTTGCACAAAATTTTAAATTCTCATATGCTTTGACAGCAAGCATGGCCGCCTTGCATGGGATGACTTATTATGTAGCGAACTGGCTTCAATTTGTCAATTCTACTGCAATGTCAGGTCAACAAGCGATCGAAAGATGTCGCTACTTAAATGATATTATTTTTAAAACATAATGACATCGATTGTTCTTCAAAATAAAATAAAGATTAAAGGATTACCACCTGTAGTTATTATTGTATCTTATTTGAAAGTTCTGATGCACTTATTGGAAAACCCTTTATATTAATTAATTGATTTGTTCACGAAAAACAAACCGGACTTTGAAAAGGAAAATCAGCGACGAGATCAAACTCGCTGTTGGTCAAGTTGGAAAACTGTTTACCGGGAACGGAACTACCCCTTTTCTCCCCCGCGACAGCTTTTTTAAGCCTTCCGTATCACTTTTGGAAGAGATGGCTGGCATGACGTGAGCGAATTAAATTTAAATAGGCATTTCTGTCCCGTGCGAAGCTTCTAATCGAGGAGTAGTTACCGCCAGATGCCAGATAAATGTGTTTTAATTATATTAAAGTTTATCAAGGAAAACGCGTACACAAATGTAAAAAAGAAACAGAACGGTCGAGCAAATAATTGCAAAAGGGACGTGGAGAAGATATTTGGGCAAGAAAAATGTAAATAAAGTTATGAGGAAGGGAGTCCTAAAAGAAGCAAAGAAAGACTCACGGCGAAAATTGGGGCGAATCAAAGACTCCTCTGCAACGAAAGAAAAAGGGGGGAAGGAAAAATAATGGAGAAGTGGGCGACGGTATTTAAAAAATTGAAGTTTACAAAAAAATAACAGACGAAGACCAGTAAATTCTGCTCATTGCAAAAGAAGAAATGGATAACGCACTGAGCAAAGCCCTAAGGGTTGAAAAGGTCACAGCTGAGGTAATTAAATACTTGGGGGAATAGAAGAAGAAACACAAAGAAATTGCCAAGAAGATATGGGCGCAGGAAAAATATTTGCCAGAGCCAAACTCAGTTCGGATTTAAAAAGAGGAAAAGCAAACAGGACGTCGAGCGACAGAGAAGACGTTAAGCCATCTAGATCTAGATAAAGACGTTGATCAAGTTACTATGAAAAAAAGGATGTATGGGAATGCCTGAAAACGAGAGGAATAAAAATAAGAATAGAATCATCGAAGCTCGAGTCATTTGAAGGTAATTCGCCCACTGTTGTTCTGGATCGTATTAGATGATGCAATAAAAACGCCAGAACAAAAAAAATGAAGCCTCCGGGATAGATAGAAGGAAGACTGAATAGAAAAAAACAGAAGGGAAAAAATCGCTTGAGGAAACGAGGATTTTTTTCTTATCTTATCTGTGGTGCTTGTCGGGGTCCTAAGTTAAAATCAAGAACTAGAAGCGTTAAGCAAGTGCCTCCGATTCATATTCAAAGTCAAGGATAAGGATTTCTCGTTCAAAGATCCATTAATTAAGGATCAAGGTTTCAGAACGAAAATTAAGGTCAAGATTTACAGACGCAAGCGCGCTTATAATCAAGAATTAAAACTTAGCTTCGTATAATCAAGCTTCAGCAGTTTACGATCATATGATGATAATTCTGCAAGAAAAATACTGACTTGCTGATTTAACGGTTTCTGCCTGCGACAGTTACGATAAGAGCGAAGTTTTTTCCCGCGTATCTCTATACCCGACATATCTCATCTCTACATATTTCATCTCTACAACCTGAGATTTCCGTTTCGTTTGGAATATATTGTAACTAGGACCAGCAAAGATGTACAGCTGAAAATCAGTCGATCAGCGAAACGTAAACATAAGAATTATGTAACGTATGACTCACCCGCGTTGCAGAAGATGCACCTGCACTTTCAAATGTAAATATCAAAGCGTGTGATTCATTCGTGTGCCGTGTGCAATGTGACTCATCTACGTGCGTAGATCTAAAGCCACAAGTCGAGGCGTGTGCAAAAATGTCAAGGCAACAATTGACGTAATACCCCGGAAACAAAACCCCTATAAAAGGGCGACAAATCGAACGTTAGCGCATAATTAGAATAAATCTAGTCAGGGTGTCATCTAGTCTATTTGTCAGTAAGTGCCCAAAATACAATTGTAATTAATTGTTAATAAATGTTTGTTATACTGAGCTACGACCCTTACTACCGAAACATTTTAAAGAATAAATATACAGCCTCCTTTATTTCAGTAAATTCGTGGAACTTAACAAAAAGAATGAATTAACTTATACAGAATTTTCGATTCCCTAGAGTGTGTGGCTTTTTAATCGTTATAATGCGCAACTGTCAGACATGAACATATTCGAACGTGTGCTGTTGTTTCTTCGGTTCTCGCCTTCTTGTTTGTAAAATATATTCAGAGATAATTTGTCAAGGATCTAGGTCACCAGCACGTGAAATAAAAATCCATTAGAAGTGTGCAGCAAAACAACATGCGAGAGACAGAACGCCTTTTAGAAGCACGAACCAGAAATTCATTACTCACATATTGTCACGATTATAAATTAACAGTATTTTCACGTGATAGATTCGCCCCGACATTTTCTGGCAGAAAGAATTTGTAATTATTAAGTCAATCGATGCATTATTTCCAAGAAACAATTTTGTGTTTCGGCCCGGTAACGAGATCTGCAAGTTTACATCGCAAATGATATTGTTACATATTGAAGCTTCGTAATATCGGATTTCCTTTAATGATCAATCACGTGATAATTAACTATAAACACAAACATGCACCCGCCATACATGATAATCACATCACGCAAGGCGGAAGGATCTACTGTATATGCGTTTAATACGCAAAGTCCACCTTTTTCTGGATAACAAATCAACAAGTCGGGGTTGTTGTAAAGCGTCTCCTAAACATACAGGGTGATTCTTGAATTTATAAACGCTGCGATCTCCTGCGACGATAACCGGTGCACAAATTATTTGTAAATACCCCCCTCGAAAGGATGTAATTAACGCTTTATCGGAGACACGTAAATTACAGCTTTCACGTTGAAACACTTGATTGAAATCATGCAACACACTCTGCGACCTTGCTTGGGCTCTGGCAAATTGAAATCAATATAAACGCAGAGAAAAAAAAAAAAAAGGCGCCGACACGTTTATTTCCACGTACGCAAAACCCGTCGCTCGCCATATCGATTTACCCCCCCGGATGATTTATATCCGCGTACATACATTTTACACCGTACTTAAACACATGTTGTACTCTTGCATGTGTGTGTATGTATATGCAAGCAGCTGCAGTTCAACCTCCCTTCCCCCCTCCGAGTAAATAGCCATTTAAATACGTCACATTATCACAAAGTGTGCGAAACGAAAAAGTTGAAATTGAATTCTTTTTTTGCCGCCGGCCTGCTGCAATTTGCTCGTCGAAAATTTCGTCGAAATTTATTGGACGTCCGGCATGAAAAATTGCCGCGCTCCGTAGCTGCAATATTTGTTCGGGCGCTTTTTTTTTGCGCGCGTCCCAATTGTTTCGATTGATATTCAACGGGATTTCAATGTATTTCCGCGGAGAGCGCGGAAAACTCTGTTTCCATTGACCGGAGCGTTTAATGGCCGCTCGAAATTCTGCTGCCACGCGCTGAATATTTTATACAGGGAATTAACAATGGAAGCGACGAACATTGTTCGAAAACCTGGACAATGAAACAATATCAATTATGTAATTAGGTCTCACTCTGCGCTCGCGATATTTTATTTAAGAAACTTGTATGTATTCGGGATTCAACTAATGGGGATCGAAGGCTTAAAAGAATAGGTTCCACGTACTAAGAACAACAGTGATCCTAGAGTTGACCCTTGCGGAATGCCCGGGACCTACTGGGAACTCACACTGCAAGCAAATACCGCGAACTCCAAACTGAAAAAATTTTCTTGAAAATTAATTGTGCACTATCACAGAGTATCAGAAATTGGATATTGAATAAAAAATTAGGACGTGTTCTATTTGGATAGTAGTCCTGTATTCCAAAAGTGTCTATTTCCAAATGAACCTGTAGAAATTGGACGAAAAATCAGATTAAATATACATGAACAAAAGACGTGCTTTGATTTTCTTTCTTCATCACCTTTCTAGTAGATGTACCATGGGCGTTCGGGCTCACTTTCTTATGGGGAGATTGTCGATTTAGTTGGGCGCAAGTGTATATATTAGAGTAGACGAAACGTTTTGAGAAGAGACCCGTTTTAAATCAAATCCAAAATAAACTGTTTGCGATAGAAGTAATGACCAGGCGACAAGGACAACTGATAAGGAATCTAATGGAAGTTTATCAAGGAAAACGCGTACACAAATGTAAAAAAGAAACAGAACGGTCGAGCAAATCATTGCAAAAGGGATGTGGAAAAGATATTTGGGCAAGAAAAATGTAAATAAAGTTATGAGTAAGCCTGGGCAAATGCATATATGCATATCTTTCCAGAAGGGGCATATCTTCTTTAAACCTATTATACATATGTTTTTTGATCAATTTTTATGATAAAAAGGTAATTTTATTTTGCATATCTGGCATATATTAAGGTTTAACTGCATACAGCATACTTTAAGGCATATTCGAAATTTATGCAGCATGTAAATTGGCATATCTACAATTCTTGCATTTTCACTTGGTTTTTATTCACACAGTAAACAAAACCAGATAATTTTAGAAATTTAAAAATTCCATTCTCTGAATTTCGTTAACAATCGGTACTGCCTGGCGGTCGCCCGTACTGTCAGTACCCAGAAGAGATTAACCCTTGCACGTGCAATATTAATTCTAAGAACTTCGGAAATTACTGGTGTATTTAAACAGAGCAATTTTGTGAACTTCATTATATTTTTCAAACTATTGAAGTTGTGTGATGCGCAGTTTCCGAATTGATAAAAATGCCTAAAATTGGTACTTTTCGCAACGATTTGATAAAAAAGTGGTTGATGCAGTGTGCGTGTTTTACGTACGACGGTAGTGTGGTTTTTTGTACAATATGCGAAAAGAAGGTATGTATATATTTTTGCTTTCAGCGATCGTCTTTCCTTTGTTTAATTTTTGTGAAAAAATGGTTTCCAGCGATCGTGTTTTGTTTTTTCTTTTTTTAAAAACTTTCAAATTTTCTGTTGCTTCCTTAAACCATAGTTTTTAATATACAATAAAATAATAAAATAAAATAAAATAAAAAATACATTTAGGATTTTTTCTAAAATTTGTCACTTAATTTCTTTTTCAATTTTGTTCGTTCACTTAGGATATCAGCGATCGTTTTTTGTGTTTTTTTCTTTTATTTATTTATTTTCTGGAAACAGTTTTCTAAGTTTCAATCGTAAACTTTCATTGTTTCCTAAATTTCATTTATGTGAAATACGTTCTTGTTAGCTTTATTTATTTTCATCAATTCAGCCAAATAAGTAGCCAGTTAATAATAAATTTTAGTTACAACTATCTAATAATTATTTATTTCAATTCTGTAATAAATACATAGGTATTATTAATTTTGTTCTTTATTTACAGGTCAACGTTACTAAAAGTTTCAATTGGATCAACATATTAGTACCATTCCTCACAAAAATAGAGAGAAAAATCCACCTGAATTGAGGCAGCCGTTGTTGTCGCAGTTTGTTGACGAAAAAAATAATGCAGATCAATTCAACTACGATTTATGCAAAACTCTTATATCGTGTAATATCCCGTTAAACAAATTGGATGTACCAGAATTTAGAAGCTTTCTGACAAAATGGACGAAGGAAAATGTAGTCTCCAGGAGAACTGCAACGAGATCTCACATTCCAAAATTATACGAAGAAAACATTCAAAAAATTAAAGATGTTATTGCAAAAGAGTATATTTGGTTTAGCATAGATGAAACAACTGATGCTAAAGGTAGATATATCGCAAATTTTATTATTGGAATTTTGAATGGAGAGCCAAACCCTAGTTATTTGGTAGCAGTAAAACAACTAGAAAAAATCTAATCATTTGACAATTTCACGTTTTATAAATGAAACATTTTCGATGCTGTTTTTACCTAATACAGTAGATGTAAATAAAATCTTGTATATTGTAACTGATGGAGCTTCATAGACATATGTTAAAGGCTGCTCAAAATTTAAAAATATTTTATCCAAATTTGCTGCATGTGACTTGTTTGGCACATGGATTGAATCGTGTTGTTGAGGGGATTCGAATGGAATATCCATTAGTAAATCAATTAATTAATAACGGGAAGAAAGTTTTTCTAAAATCTCCACATAGAGTACAACTGTACATAGAAATGCTTCCTGACATCCCATTGCCACCACAACCTATTATTACTAGATGGGGAACTTGGGTCGAGGCTGCACTTTTTTATTGTGATAATTTCGATGGTATTAAAAATGTAGTAAACAGCTTCGATGCGAACACTTCTCAATATGTCGCTGAATGTCAAAATATTTTGCGAAACTCTGAATTACGTTCACAGCTGTCATTCATTAAAGCTCACTTTTCTAATATACCTAGTGTTATTAAAAATTTAGAAACCCAAAATTTGCAGTTAGCCAATTCCTTATTGTTGATTGAAAATTTTAAGTCTAATTTAAGTATTCCTAAAAACGCTAAATGCAATAAAAACTTAAATAAATTGGAAGATGTTGGCTTGAAAACACTAGAAGCGGTAAAAAATATTCTAAACGGAAAATTAGACATTGAATTAGGTTCCCTTGAGCATTCGCATATAATTGTTAACAAGGCACATCTCTTTAAATATTGTCCAATAACTTCTTGCGATGTGGAAAGATCATTCTCAATGTACAAAAATATAAGTGACGATAGGCAAAGTTTCTTGATAGAAAATATCGATTATTTATTGTAATAAGTTTTCATGCATTGTATATGTAGAGCAATTAAATATTTGTATATTAAAGTGAATAAAAGTATTATATAATTTTTTTTGTAGAGTTTATATTACTTTTTACCTTCTAACCATAAAAATATAACTGTGTGTACATTATACATATTTTTATTATAATAATATATGAAATAATTCATAATCGCAACATTCTATTTTTCTGTATTGTGTTCTATGATTTGATTTACCAAATGCATATTTAACAGCATATCCGATAATTAACTGCATATATACCAGTTAAACAGCATATATTCGGCATATATTTACATCTTTTTAAGACATATTGCATGCATATATTCAGACTTTTTTACGGCATATGTGCCCAGGCCTAGTTATGAGGAAGGGAGTCCTTAAAAGAAGCAAAGAAAGACTCACGGCGAAAATTGGGGCGAATCAAAGACTCCTCTGCAACGAAAGAAGAAGGGGGGAAGGAAAAATAATGGAGAAGTGGGCGACGGTATTTAAAAAATTGAAGTTTACAAAAAAATAACAGACGAAGACCAGTAAATTCTGCTCATTGCAAAAGAAGAAATGGATAACGCACTGGGCAAAGCCCCAAGGGTTGAAAAGGTCACAGCAGAGGTAATTAAATACTTGGGGGAATAGAAGAAGAACCACAAAGAAATTGCCAAGAAGATATGGGCGCAGGAAAAATATTTGCCAGAGCCAAACTCAGTTCGGATTTAAAAAGAGGAAAAGCAAACAGGACGTCGAGCGACAGAGAAGACGTTAAGCCATCTAGATAAAGACGTTGATCAAGTTACTATGGAAAAAAAGGATGTATTGGAATGCCTGAAAACGAGAGGAATAAAAATAAGAACAGAATCATCGAAGCTCGAGTCATTTGAAGGTACTTCGCCCACTGTTGTTCTGGATCGTATTAGATTATGCAATAAAAACGCCAAAACAAAAAAAAAATGAAGCCTCCGGGATACATTGAAGGAAGACTGAATAGATAAAAACAGAAGGGAAAAAATCACTTGGGGGAACGAGGACTTTTCTCTTATCTTATCTGTGGTGCTTGTCGGAGTCCTAAGTCAAAATCAAGAACTAGAAGCGTTAAGCAAGGGCCTCCGATTCATATTCAAAGTCAAGGATAAGGATTTCACGTTCAAAGATCCATTAATTAAGGATCAAGGTTTCAGCACGAAAATTAAGATCAAGATTTACAGACGCAAGCGCGCTTATAATCAAGAATTAAAACTTAGATTCGTATGATCAAGCTTCAGCAGTTTACGATCATGATACAGGGCCTTATGGGGTCTACAATCAAGTCACGGGATTCAGACCATTACAATCAATGAAAAGGATCTCGCAATCAAAATCGAGGACAAGGACCGTCAATCAAGGGCCTTCCTCTCATATTCAGAGATTTAATGAATGTTCAAAGCCAAGGTCAAGGATCTTTCAGTTAAGGATCAAGGTTTCAAAATGAGAATGAAGGCCAGAGATCTTACAGACACAATCGAGAAGATGGAGGCGCGCTTATGAATCAAGGCCCAGGACTTTGAATTCAAACTCAGACTCACATAATCAAAGCTACAAGACCCTATGATCAAAGACCTAAGTCTATAATCGAGTTCCGAGATCTTATAATGAAGATTCAGAGCATTACAAATAAGGTCAAGGATCTCACAATCAAAATCGAGGACAAGGATGATCGATCAAGAGCCTCCCTCTCATTTCAAAGTCGAGGATAAGGATTTCATGTTTAAAAGGTCCATTCATTAAGGATCAAGGTTTCAGAGCGAAAATTAAGGTCAAGATTTATAGACGCAAGCGCGCTTATAAGCGAGAATTAAAACTTAGGTTCGTATAAGGTTACGATCGCGATCCAGGACCTCATGGGGTCTATAATCAGGGGATCCTATAATGAAGATTCAGGTCATTGCAATCGAGGAAAAGGATCTCGCTATCAAAATCGAAGACAAGGACCGTCAATCGAGAGCCTTCGAAGATTTAATGTATGTACGTTCAAAGTTAAGGCCAAGGATCTTTCAGTTGAGGACCAAGACTTCAAAATGAAAATTAAGGGCAAAGATCCTACAGATACAATCAAGATGAAGCAAGCGCGCTTATAAGCAAGTAGCAGGTCCTTAGAATTAAAGCTTAGGTTCATATCAATCAAGGTCCAGGAGATTATTAGAAAACTCACGCGGCGCCATCTGTTGGTATTTAACGAGTTTAATTAATGACGAATTAACGGGGTGGCGTTCCGCGTCAAACTCTTCAAACTCTCAGAAAATATTGTCAAGGTTGATCCGGAAATATTGTTACGACGAATCCGTAATGAAACTTAACGAGTCCGAACCGGTGGTAAAATAAACAGCGTCTATTATTCTAGTTGTGTGCCCCCCCCCCCCCCTGTGAAAGTTCGGATATAAAAAGAAGAAAAATAAACAGGATGTAATTATTATTTTATGTCAAGCAATAGAGAAGATCTTGAGCTATCTAGATCTAGAAAAAGATCAATAGAAAAGACGTTTGATCGAGTTACTATACAGAAGAAAAGATGTTTGGGGATTGCCTGAAAAGAAGAGGAGTACATAAAGGAATAAAAATAAGAATTGAATCATCGAAGCTCGAATCGTTTGAAGAACGACGGTGCTTCGCCCACTGTTGTTCTGGAGTGTATTAGGTGATGCAATAAAAATGCGAAAACAGAAAAGTCGCTTGGAGAAAACTCAGTTCGGATTTAGAAAGAAACAGAATCTAATCATTATTCTATGTCAAGCGATAGAGAAAGCCTTAAGCTATCTAGACCAAAACACAGATCAATAGAAAAGCCGTTCGATCATCGAAGCTCGAATCGTTTGAAGGTCTTTAAGCCCACTGTTGTTCTGGCGTCTATTAGATGATGCAATAAAAACGACAAAACAAAAAATGAAGCCTCCGAGGTGCACAGAAGGAAGACTGAGGGAGAAAACAGAAGGGAAAAAGTGGTTTGGAGGAAACTCAGTTCGGATTTAGAAAGAGGCGAACTAACCAGAATCTAATTATCATTTTATGTCAAGCGTTGGAGAAGACCTTAGGCTATCTAGACCAAGACAAAGATAAATAGAAAGAGTTACTATACAGAAGAAAGGAATGAATGAGAATGCCTGAAAAAAAGAGGAGCTGATAACGGAATAAAAATAAAATCGTTTGAAGGTACTTAGCCCGCTGTTGTTCTGGAATGTATAACAGGGATTTTTTCTTTTTTGTATACATATCCCCTATGTATACTTAAAAAAAAAAACGAGTCAACGCGTTGTGTAATTTTTGGTAAGAATAGTCAGCTGTGAAAAATCAAGTTATTAATGTCAGTTAATGTCAAATTAGTAGCAATTAATTTTTAATTTTTTGAATCAAGACTTTTTCTTGAAACCGATATGTAGAGTAAAGACGGAAGAAAGGAATGAAGGACCTGCAACAACAAGGAGCGGTTAGCTCCATTTTTGGTATTTTTGTGTTAAGTCCATTTTCTTGTTAAAAATATTTTTTGTTTGGTGCAAGATTTCCTAAAAGTGCCACAAATGCAGCTAACCTCTACTTACTACATGTCTTTGTTTTGTTATTAAGGTCCACCTTCTACTTGCAAACAGTAAGCTAAACGATCTTGAAAAGCACGCACAGCATTTCTGAGAAAATCAGGGTTCAACTCATTGCATTTTCTACTTATCCTTTCTTTTAATTCGTTTAAATTTTGCATTTGAATATTGTTGTAAAATTTTGACTTCAGATAGCCCCAGAGAAAGAAATCGTTAGGCGATAAGTCTGCAGAACGCGGTGCCCAGAGTATGGGGCCGTACCTTCCTATCCATCGTTCTGGATATCTAACGTTTAGAAAGTTTCTAACAGCATTTGTGGAATGTGGAAGGGCTCCGTCCATTTGAAACCAAGGCTCATCGATGGCCAAATTTTCAATTTCCGGAATGATTCTGTTTCTTAATAGCTCTAAAAATTTGTTTAAAGTAAGGATTCCATCGATAAAATATGGACCGATAAGCCTAGTATTAACTATTAACTCTGATTTAAATTTCTTAATAATGGTTTGAATAGTTCTATTACAAGGAATAGGCCTTTCTGGATATTTTGCAGAAAATAAGTCTCTAACAGTTCTTAAGCTATTCACATTCTGGTACCACATTAATATTTCTATTTTCTCGTTTTTGCTATACATTTTGAAAATCACTTTTACCTACATTAAATTGAAGAAATTGGTCTAAACTGATATCTGTCAGTTTGTCAATAATAATTTGATGTTTCCAAAAAATAAAGCTTAAAATCAAAGTTAACACAGCTGATGTTTCTAGGCTGCAACGATTACAGTAAAGCAATGCGTTGACCTGTTTTTTATAAAAGTATACATACATAGGTACTATGTATACAGAAAAGAAAAAATCCCTGTATATTAGATGATGTTACATAAACGCCAAAACAAAAAATGAAGCCTCCGTGATACAGAACTCCTGTTCGCAGACGGTTATGTAGTACCAAATGTGTATGTATGGTTGCCTATCGTTGCACTTATTTTCTTATAATTTGTATGTATGTATTTATAATTGTATTTAAATAGCCTATCATTCGTATTTTCTTGAGTTTCTGTGTCGTTTAATTAGGGATATCTGTCACGTGGTTATAACAGGGAAAGAAATGCCAAATCGAAAGTATTTTAATTTTAGCCATCTACATCAAGTTTGAGTTTGATTTATTTAATTATAAAACGTGTAAATTATACGCTATGTAAATATGAAGAACGTAAAAAAATTAATTTTTTTTTAAGTACAGAAATTAATTTAGGTGAATGATTTACTATGAAAACAAATCGGAATTAATAAATTCAAAACTAATTTGCCCGGACGTTAATATTTTCCGTTCTGTGGGGGTGTTATATATAAAAAAAGCCAACAATTTCGAGAATGACAGGCGCGTATTTCGGGGCGCATTTTTCGAAACTGATTTTTAAATTTCCGTGCGCTGTTTACCGCAGAAATCGGATAATAAATGTTTTGTAATTGATTTATTTGAAAAATCTGCTCAGCCGAACATAATTACCGAACTAATAAATTGTATCAATAAATCACTAAAATTTCCATATAACAAAAGCGGGGGACAATTCGGGTGCAGCAGTTCTGCACAAATGAATTGCGCCGAACTTTATTCGATAAAAATATTTATCGGAAAATTTGTTGCGCACCATTTTTTATATGTATATTCAACGGTCCACAACAAATTTATCGCCGCACATAAAAATTAAGAGGAGCAAGACGTCATGTCATAAAGGATAACGAATGTTGAGACGTATTACGTAGTCGTAAAAATTGTTTAAGCGCGGCGAAAGAAATAATAAAGGGGGGCAATATATTCGGGATTTTTAATTAAAAGCGACCGTTTTATCTGCGCAGGCGGTCCTTCCTTTCGGGAACTGGTACTCGTACATAAACACGGCGGCGCGATACTTTTTTAATTAGAAAAATAATTTCGAAGTTTATTAGCGCTGCAGCTTCCTTACAATCGCTTTTAATAATAGGAGAAACGCCGGATTTAATAAAGGCATAAAATCCCCGGGCTTGATTTGCTTATGCCGCCTGCGTTCCCTGAAAGGCGATTCTTCAGTACGTCTTTCAATTATAGAGAATATTAAAATCTGTTTTTGTTGACTTTGCAGTTCGCCCGCTGAAGGTGGAGGTACTGACGAGTAATCAACCCTTCTCGGCGGATAGGAAATACGAAATACCCTGCCAGTCGTACGGCTCGAGGCCCCCGGCTAAAATCACCTGGTGGATGGACAACCGGGAACTAATCCCGCCCCTGTACAACACCACGCAAACGGTAAATACAAAACAGCTCGAATTCTTAAAGAAGGTGACAATGCGCGCCCCCTCGCCCCCCCGAATTTAGTTGCGCCGCGCCGTAAGTTTTAATAAAATCCGCTTGAGAGATGGGGTCTCGTCAAATACGGCGAAACTTTCAAAGAATCTTTTTCATTTTGATTTTAATATCTCAACTGAGATTCGAAGTGTGAGAATTATGTGATGAAGTATGACATCTTCAAAGAGAATAGAGAGGAATTATAAACGAATAAGTTAGTCCGCATTGACTCCTCGATTTTCATGGGGGGAAGAAACTGCACTGTTATTGAATTTTCAGAATTGAATTCGAATTGCAAAATTAATTCCAAATTCGCAAATTGAATTGGCCTCGGGGTGGTATCGATGTTAAAACCGGCTTTGCCTGGCGGCCCGCGCGTGCTGCCTTAATTTTAAATCCCCCCCCCCCTCCACACACAGAAAAAAATAAAATTTATTGCCTTCGACGTTATATACGAACAATAATAATAAAGCTCCGGTGGGGTTTATTTTTGCCCCGGCAAGAATATCCTCCCCGGTAATCTCGCAACAATCCGTTTTATCAGCGCACGAATTCGAATAAATCTGCGTGCATATATTCCTGGATGTTTTTCCATATAAAACGGAATGGAGAATTTAATAAATTCCCCGGCGCTAACACGATGTATTTCACAGGATTCCGCAGATGGAAATATGAGTACGTCAACCCTTTCGTTCGCGCCGACGAGATTGGACAACGGCCGCACCCTAACCTGCCGAGCATCCAACCACTTGGTTCAGAACGGCATGGAGGAGACTTCCATCAAGCTGAATGTTTTCTGTAAGTAGTTTCCTTCAATTTATAGTTCAAATAAAGCTGCTGGATAAGTGAGACTAAGAAAGTAAACACCTTTTAAATTTTGCGAGCGGGAAAATCCCTGTTTACTTCTTCTTCCTCGTCCTGCTTTATTTTCAACCATAAATTCAACTGCGTCTACGTTTCAATTCGATTCGGATGAAAACCATGCACTTTTACAAATCAAAACGAATTAATTTCTACATGTTTCTTTTGCCGCGTGAGAATAAAGGCGATTTAAAAAAGCCCACGTGCGTGTATAGAAAAGAAATCTAAACGAAAGAAAAATATAAGCAAACGTGTTTCGCCGATCAAGCGTTATCAGGGCCCCCTTTCCTTTCGCGCACAAAAAGAGAAGAAAAAGCACAAAGGAAATAAGGTAGTTGGTAGTCAAAAAATGTCTCTGGCCTGAATCAAATATCGGTAAACAGCGATATAAAATCACACCGCGAGTCGATTCTTTTCAAAGAAGAAAAAAAAAACCGTCGGATTATCGCCGAAAGCGGATTGAAATCCTTTGTGTTTCAGATGTGCCCATCCTGCACCTGTCTTTGGGCTCGAACCTGAATCCCGACGACATCGAAGAAGGAGACGACGTTTACTTTGAATGCAAAGTAAACGCCAACCCGTGGGCATACAAAGTCCTCTGGAAACATAACGTGAGTATTATTTCGCTTGAAATACACACGTACGTGGAGCGGGGGCGGCACACAGAACAAAAACGAAAAAAAAAGGAGCGCGTTATCTTCCTGCTGCGACAAATTCTCCGAATCGATACCCAAGTGTTTACGTAACCGAACGTAGGGACCCATCGAAAATATTAAGATAAGAGCGTCGCTTCGACGAAGTTTAAAACTTTCGGGGAGAACTTTAACGAGATATATAAAACTTTCGCGATTTTGTCCAAACGCTGGCGCCGGCCGTATTTTACGTCGACGTCATTAGTATATCGGATGTGTGATTTCTGAACGGAACTTTTAGCTTTCCGGTTAAGTAAGTAATGCATTGAACACCTGTATTTCATTAGAAAAAAAAGAGAGTCCTTCGGGAGACCACGAACACGCCAACAACTTTATCCCCCGCAGCGAAATGAATGATTATAAAGTTCCGGGCGAGAATTTACGGCCGAAGGAGTTAATTTTATAGATGTTTCAAGGGGCGATATTTCTTCAATTGCCTAGGCAGCACGCCAGGTGTCTTTTATATACCAGCGAAATCTACATTATGAAGGTGGATTTGAATTCAAAAAGAAACCGCCAACGAAAAGAGGATTCGATGATTCAAGTTCAAATCATGCGGAAAACGAAACGAATCAACAACAGATTAAGTATGTAAGTAACTTGCACGTCATTTTTTAAGTATATTACAAATTAGATAAATGTGAGGGACTCGACAAGACAATTAAATTTCAATCGCTGGATCGTTCGCTTTTAGTTCTTTTTACATAATGCATAATGCGGTTTTTTGATGAGTCAACTCGGCGACTGCTTGGTAATGCAACATGCAGCCGGAAATTCTCCGAACGCAGCCTCATTTCAAAGATCAGCCCTGACTCATATCGGCGAAGCTTTTGACAAAGCAAGGCGTTTGTTTACATAATTTTTAGGTGAACATATGTAATGAGCTTGACGATTATGAAATGCTCGATTTCTTACATTATTATATTTTCCCTCAACTACAAAAAGAAAAGAGTTTGAAGGGCTATGAATTTTCTTCCAACGGGGAGAGGCTCTGGAGGGTTGACTTGCGGAGCAAGTTTTTCCCTTGAAGGATTAGGGGCCTATCAATTAAACAAAACTATGTTAAATAAAAAAATATTTTGTTGGCTAAGAACGTATCAAAACCCTCTCGTAAATTCTATCCAATTTAATTTTCCTTGAGCTTGCTCGGTATAGAATGGAGAGCTGTTGTTGGGCCAAAGCAAAAAGATATTAGTTTAAATTTTAAAAAATTATACACTAAGGATTTTCTGTTATAAATAAATAAAATAGAAAATGATACGTTTATAAATTACATTGTTACATTGTAATTATTGTTACTTTTGCGTTGTTATGCTTGAGCTCCGGTGTCTGGAATGTATTTTCTGTTGGGCAATAAATTCATTATTATTATTATTATTATTATTATAAATGTAAGAAGTAGTCATTTAGTAGGGGGAAGGGGATAGATGAATTTTTTGTAACACGACCATGTCACACCTTGTTTATTAACTTTCATGGACAACTAAATAACCAATAAAACTGTCAAAACAAATTAAACTTATTGCCAAATTAATTAACTGAACCGAAACTGAACTGAAAGTTTACTTGCTGAGAACTCCCAAAAGGGTCACCCAAAAGCTTTTATTACTTCAATTAGGCATGCACTACCCTACCCGTCTAGACACTCGGCCACAGGACTACCTAGGATTTACTGTCGGCGCTAAGGAAATACCCTACTGACCTACTCTATGTGGCCTACGTTCTGAAGCGACAATAAACCCGCAATAAACTTATAATGCTTTTAACTTGTGATCGTCAATGCAACACCTGGCCTTACGTTGTTGTAACTCAATTCTTTTGGTGCGGCGGTGAATAAACTTGAGAGATTAAGGAAGTTAGATTTAATTAATTATTTATTGAGAGAAAAAAAAGTGAAAACTCCTTGTACTAGCCACTGTGGGATCTGATACAATGAGCGTTTTAAACCAATACAGAGAAAACAAAATTACGGTTATCAGGAAGTACAGTAGAATTCGCTTAGCGGATTTCACTTTCGCATATCGTAGCGACCGAACTGACTTCAATCACACAGCTGGTGGCTTAGTGCACACGCAAATAGTTGTTGGAGAACTCTATTACTCAATTAAATTAACAATTAATTTAAGTTAAACTTAGTACTAATGTTTGCCACTTCAGATCGTACTCTAAGACACGTTCTGCTCAATCAACCAACGCACAGTGTGACACAGTGGGTCCACAGTGTACTTAATTAATGGAAGTAATTAATTAATTAATCAGACGTTCTGGAGAAGTATGTGATATAAAATGCCGCCATCGGCGATCAATTTGCAAGATAATCAATAGCAATCGCCGCTAGTTTTTCAGGAACTCCTTTCGGAGGTGATGGGAAACCCTATCGCTAGCTAAACTAATTAATTGAGGTCGAATGGGTAGGACAATCGCCTTAAGGGTGTGGTACAGTGTACGCTTTTTAATCACCCTACGTCGGTTTTCGTCGGCTAAACCTATCTAACTAATTTGTTGGCGCAATGGACCCGTTTTTCGACACTCCGCTTTTGCGGTTTTGGCACTTTCAATCTCTCGGCAAATCGCTTGTAATTAACCTGCAAATCTCTCGGCAAAGACCACACTTCGGTCCACACACAAGGTGTGAGAGAAACTCTGTTAAGAAGATGGTGATTCAAATTGTTCGACCTCGTAATTTCACGAAATTCGTAAAGAGCAATAAATTGGCCTTGATTTCTGGGGTTAGATTGTGCTGGCCCACCTGGTTTCGGCGGCAGACCAGTGATTCAAACTGACGACTTCCCTGTGCAAATCGAAATAGAGCGGTTAGCGTGTTTCCAACTTGGCAGAGAATACCTCCAAGGGTTAGAACTATTTTCCAAGAGTACTCCGTACCTGAATTTCCAAATAGATTTGAGGGAACAGTTAATTGATGAACACAACACCCGCATGCACACTTGTTTACGTACATCAGCGGCGCGAATCTATACGTATTCGTGGTTTTGTAAGCACTCAAGAAACCTCGCCGAGTCAAAATTAAAGAATTCAACCGTTCGCTCGAGAGATTGAAACCTTTCTGTCTTTCTCCGGAGCTTCTTTCTTTCCAACTAAACAATTAATCTCCTCCCTTGAACTCCGCAAGCAAATTTTGAAACCACCCCCGGACCAATAATCGCTGCTCTCGCCCAAAATCACGCCTATTCCAAATTTCCTGTCCCATATCATAAATTAAGAAAACTCCAATTAGCTTGTCAGATAAGGATCGGCGGATGGTCTTTCGCAATTTGAAACTTTCCTGACTCTCTTCCCATCACTCAAACCTACAAGTGTCTAGTTGACATTTTAATGTATCCGATACTTGCGATTGAAACATTAAGCAGACAAAGCGAACTACTCTCCACTTGCAATGTAATTGATCCCTTATGTTCTAAAATTTAGTGTGACCAATTCATACAAAAATCTGAACCAATACAAAGCTAAAATGTCACGCTGACTTGTTTATGATGGCAGAGAACCAGGAGTGCTATTTGAGCAAAACCTAACGTTACATTCGCGCTGGGGGTTTCATTCTCCTAAAAGGGACCGCGGCGCAGGATAGGATCCCATCCGATTCTGAGAATCTGAACATGTGTTTGTCTTTTACAATAAACCAAAAATAACCCGATTTTGTTTTGAAAACAAAACAAATACGCGACCGTTTCATGTTGGAGGACAAGATATACGTTTATAGTAAATATTTAAAGAGATGCAGATTTCAACAAACCATTAATTTACTTTTAATTGGTTAAGTCAAAGCCGTCTATATCTTACAAGCCGTGCACTTGTAAATTTGGCAACAGACCAAGTAGTCCGATCACGAGTTTCACCAGTTTGACGTAAATTGTACGAGATAATGCTGTAATGTAATTCTGTACTTATCAATCAAATTTTATTGTTTATTATTGTTTATTATAGTATTGGTGACTAAAATAACGTTTTAAATGTTATATTAACAATCAAGGTAAGTCCACAAAGCCTAATTCTGCTAGATAACCAAACTTTTTCGCTTTCCTTTATTTGCTTTTATTTCATACCAATGTGACATTTTTCAGATTTTCAATGGTACAAAAAATGGAACTTGAAAGTCCTAGTACTTAATTTTAAACTCGTTAAACGTCTAGTTTGAAAGAAAATTTCATATTTACCTCGAACGAAAATTGACTTTAAATATATATACTTGGAAGTAATTACAGCCTCGGCTAAACAACTTGCTCCTAATTACTTTAAAACTTGACTTTTCGTTGTAGGTAAATAAATAACTATTCTTTCTGAATTATTAATTAGGTTTATGTTGTAGATGTCAAGTTCGATTAGGACTACTTTCGGGTATCAATGCGACGTTGCCAAGCGTAACAGCACGGCTTGTAAGATATAGACGGCTTTGGTTAAGTAAATGTAAATGTTTCGCGTACTACCATTTAGAGAATTAAAAGTTACGTCTTTCTGTAAGAAAATATAAAAGTGTTTCATTAAAAACAAATCTTGCTGCGTGCTGATTGCTGGCACTATTTTACGGAACGTGTATGTTAATATGACTTTATGTTATACATAGTATTTAATTCGCAGAAACTCTCTGTATAAGAAAAAATGTCCGGATGATTTATTTTTGGGCGAATCCCTTGTTAAGAATTCCACCCTCTAGCTCTAGACAGTGTGGCTTATTTAATCCTTGTTGTCCTTTTCCTCGCGAATGCAGACGCTTTTGATTTTCAACTATTCAAGCTGATTCTCAACTATTCAAGAAGCACTTCCCGCCCGAAAGCTGAACTTAAATGCAGGAGCGTTTATGTAGGTCACACTTCTGCACTTCGAAGACCCCATCCACAGAACGCCATTTATTAATCATTCTTACGACTCGCCGAGCGAACCAACAACAACAGCAACAAGATAAAACCACCACCGCCGAGCATAACTCAACAGCCCTTATAGCGCGCAGGGCAATTTCGCTCGCGCGCCGGACTCATTTAAAATTCAGCGTGTACGTTGTACGTCTCATTAATAACAATGGTGCGGCTAACCTGAAGACTACCGGCTGAAACGTTGCAGGCGTTGAAAAGCGATGCACTTTCGGGCACTTATTTATGGGAGTTCTGGACGAAACGATGCGTTTTGCGAAATGCCCTGCAGAAGCGGAGCGCAGGCAATTTTCGGTCAAATCGTAAATCTCCCCCCCCCCCCCCGAACGGTGCGTCGTGCGTTCCTTGAATAATAAGCGCAAACTTCAAGTTTAACTAATAGCTCGAGGATGTACAAAAATTATAAAGAACTTGATCCTATTCGATGAATAAAAAATTTAAAAGAAAATGCTACCTGTTTTTTACCTGCTACCTGTTTTTTTTTTTAATAAATTGCTACTTGTTACCGAGTTTTGGAAATTCCCGAAATTGACGAAAACTAAATCCGGAAGTGGGATACACAACTTTCATTTTAATTATTTCACGTGGCGAGTAATGAACACGAGATTTGTTTTAAAACGGAGAAACACTCGCCGCCTCCAGCTCATCGTTTAGTCGCGAAAAGCTTCCGTGAAAACCGAAATAAAGCCGACCGCTTTTAAGTCTGTTTATTTGTCGACTTGTTAGAACAGAGCCCGACGGAGCGCCGCGGCGCGATGCGGTGGGGCGGGCGTCGCTTTTCACAATGTACGCAAAACAACCGGCGACATGTAAGGTGTGTTTATTTACGTGTGCTCCTGTCGAAACGGGAAAGAACTCTGTGTTTATTCGCGGGGTTTTAATTAGAAACGGAGCGCGCCCCGCAAAAGCCCAAGTTCAATTATTTTCTTTCTCCCGCCGCGCCGCCGCCCCGACTTGTATAATGAAGTGGCGACGCAATGATTGCTTTCACATTTTTACTTTCTATCAACTGCCTTTTTTTACTCTGCCGGTATTAACGACGACGTCTTTTCTTCAATTAAGCGCTCGCATTAAATAAAAAATTTAAAAAAAACCCTTCTGTCAAATTTTCCTATAAATACAACTGCGACACGTGACTTAAAAATTAAATTCATTATTAAAGGCCAAATTTGCTAAATTTTTTTTGTAAAACATTGCCTTAGTTCGTTAAGGCCACTTTCTCAAAAGTAGTAGCAAAAGTATTAACAATTTGTAAAAAAAATTGGCTGCATACAAGGTGGGCCATCCTTGTGGCTCCGCGGATCATTCTCGGTTCGTTTGTAACGGTCCGTCAATCCTCGGGTTGGTCTGTAGTTGCTGATCGTTGCTCTGCTTGACGGCGGTTCGGGTTTGCTCGTCGGAGTCCAGGTTCAGAAATAAAAGCGTCGATCACTTAGCAAATATAGTTTTATTTACAAAATAGTTCATATACACGTATCCACAAATTGGAATGTTTTTACTGTGGTAACACTCACGGACTGGTAAACGTTAAACTCTCGGACGGTATTTTCGGTAGCGGTAATATACGGTGTGTCTCGAGGACAACGGTAAACTATGTCTTAAGGACAACGGTAAACTACGGTGTGTCTTAACGGACACTAAGCGCAAGACGGTAGTTCCGGAAACGGTGTGTTTTACGGACACTAATCGCAGGACAGTAGTTCCGGAAACGGTGTGTCTTACGGACACTAATCGCAGGACGGTAACGCACTGTGCATACGTTTCCACTCAGGGTCAGGATATGCGAGACACCCGCATTGGGATAAGAGAGAGTGAGACACCCACTCTTGGATCAGGATGTGTGAGACGCCCACACTCGGTAAGAGGGAGGGAGCGAGACTCCCGCTCTATGATCAGGAAGTGCGAGACGCCCGCACTCGGTAAGAGAGAGTGAGACTCCCACTCTGGGATCAGGATGTGTGAGACGCCCACACCTAGGTAAGAGAGAGAGAGAGAGAGCGAGACTCCCGCTCTATGATCAGGAAGTGCGAGACGCCCGCACTCGGTAAGAGAAAGGTCAGGATAAAAACAGGAGCGGTTGCAGGTAACGCGAACGTAGCACAGATTGTTAAACGCGTTTGAGTCAAAACGTCGACGGATGAATGACTCCGCGGAAAAACTGCATTCGAGCCACGTCCAGTGGCTCGGAATGCCCGGCGCGTCACTAACTTCAAGCCACGTCCGATGGCTTGATAGCGCGGCGGAGCCACGACCATCGGCTGAATGAGCCGGTGAGCGACTAACTCAAACTTGCTCGCAGTGCGCTTTTATAGGCTAGCGCTTGGAGGGGGAGCCCTAGTCCTTTCAGTACTCCCACTCTGATTTGTACCTTTATGAATCTGCGCGAGGCATCCTAAATATACAGACTAAATAATAAATAATAAACTTAACTAAATATGTACAAAAATAGTAACGGAGTGGTCACTTCGTTACACGTTCATGTCGATTTTTCCAGAAAATCAGTGATTAGCTAGTTCGAGGCATGTGATTTCCTTTCTGCTTAGATTTTTCGTTGCGCGCAAGACTGGGTTAGTATTTCGTTTCTAACCTAGTGGTCCCTTAAGTGTGTGTACCTTGCGAGGGGAAGCGAACAGAAATCTAGTCCGTGATTTGTAAGGAAGCACTCCACGTGAAATCCGTGATTTGAAAGGAAGCACTTCACGTAAAATACAAGCACATCCTCTTGTTTTTCAAAGCCCGATTTCGACACTTAAAACGAGCGTTTCGTTCTCTGTCACACTGGTTTAGTGTTTCATTAGACACGCTGGAGTGCAGTGCCATTTTGTGGATGGTCCCTTAAGTGTGCGTACTTGTGAGGGGAAACGAACGGAAATCTACTCCGTGATTTGAAAGGAAGCACTCCACGTTAAATACAAGCATATTATTTTGGTTTTCAAAGTCTGATTTCGACACTTAAACCAAGCTTTTTCTTCGCCGTGTTTTCTTCTTTGTGGCTGAGTGGAGACGGACGGAGATCTAGTCCGTGATTTAAAAGGAAGCACTCCACGTGAAATACAAGCATGTTCTTTTGTCTTTCAAAGCCTGATTCCGACGCTTAAATCACATCAGGCTTTTTCTTCTCTGTCATACTGGGTTAGTATTTCGTAAAGACACGCTGGGGTGAGTTGATTTAATTCTAACCTGGAGCCATTTTGTGGCTGGTCCCTTAAAGGCCGAATTACACCTGCCGAGTGCTGGGCCGAGAGAGTGCATTCGGCCGAGCGTTCGACTAATGTGATCAATACAGTCAGTACTCAGTGTCTCGGCCGAATTACCCCCTCCACAGCACATTCGCTTCGGTGCTCTACTCGCTTTTTACACGGTCAGTGTGATCAGTCGAGAGTCGAGTGTCTGTTCCGCGTGTAATTACCTACTCCAATAACAGTTTCTCGACAGGAGTAATTCGGCATTAAGTGGGTGTACTAGTGAGTGGAAACGAACGGAGATCTAATCCGTGATTTAAAAGAAGCACTCCAAGTGAAATACAAGCATATCCTTTAGCTTTTCAGAGCCTGATTTCGACACTTAAATCGGACTTTTTCTTCTCTGTGTTAATTTCGTTAGAGACGTTGGAGCGCAGTTGATTTATTTCTAATCTGTTTCTAGCCATTTTGTGGCTGACTGGTCCCTTAAGTGTGGGTACTTGTGAGAGGAAACGAACGGAGATCTAGTCCGTGATTTGAAAGGAAGCACTCCACGTGAAATACAAGTTTCAAAACCTAACTTCGGCACTTAAATCAGGCCTTATCTATGGTTCTATTTGGGACCAATCTTCGCTGATATATTTTGCTGCCGCTATAGAAAACTCTTGTCGCCCCGGTAATACTACCGGCGACACAAAAGGGAGACACCATACTGAGACGAGTGACCCTGTCGCTCCTAACCCTTGGCACCCGGACGTCTTCGTCGGGATTAATGTAGCCAATGTGAAGATTGATTAAACAACACAAGGTTGGATCTTTTGTTTTATTTTTTAAGAACTTGCACGATGACTTTATCGTGGCGTGTATGTAGAATCTTCAGTTTTGTTGATTGTTAACTCATGTAAACGAGTGGCGGGCCCCGCACTTCATATTTATCGTTCGAACTCTCAACGTTTTGCGTTGTTTATTCAAGTTATTGTATATATAAATCATACTGTGACAAGGCGAAAGTAAATTAAAAACTTAGATTCATTTAGCGAATTTGAGATAAGAGAATTGCATCTAGCGCGACCTCGACATGTGCCCTCTGCAAGTGCAGAACCTTGAACAAGTTAAAACAGATTTCAAGTATCTCGTAATCTATCGTACCTTTCCGGTCTCGTAACAACTCGGAATTGCTCGAGTTGCACTTGTATAAAAACCCACGATCTGCATAAAGAGGAAGATCTTAAACTAGTTGCTATCAGAGCATGATGTAGACTCTATTTTGTTAAAGTGTGCTGTTAGGGTAAGTTGAACTTTGTACAATTATGTTTGTCTGTATTTATTTATGTTTAATATAATATTTAAGCTACGCTATGCCCCTTGTTTCGATTTATACCGTAACAATACCTTCATTTGTTTACACAAAGATTAGATTTTCGTCGTTGCTCCTTTATAAATAAAGCGTAATGACTGGTGATTTTTATTTATTTTTAATTATTGCCCCATTTGCTTCTGGGGTTTCGTTTGACCTTTGTCCCATTAGGTTAGCTGGCGATGGGACGAACTTAATTTGCCCTCCCTAATCATGCAGCCTTCGAATAGGTAGCATCATATCATCCTTGATTTGGATGTACTCTTCTCAACTTCCCTGCCTTTTGGAAATTGGGCGATGTCAATCCCTTGCCTATTTCTATAGATTATCTTCGAATTATTTAATATTTTTAACAAATTGGCTAATGAAGAGCCAAACGCAAACCTAAAGCTTTCACGACCTTCTGTTTAGTTTTCCCCTAAAGCTGGTTTCCAGTTTGGTATTCTCTTATCGTTCATGCTTCTCACATGATCCTGCCATTTTGTTCCAAACTGGATGATACAAGTTCCTAGTCGTACTTCTATAGGTTTTCAGCATTTTTTCTCTAATTTTTTTCTTCAATTTTTAACAAATATAAAATTGGGACGAGATCCTTGCAATGACTAAAGAACAACTTTCCTCCTCCTTGTACACAATCCTCTTCAAGCTATCTACCATTTGAGCTTCTTCCACGTCACATCTTCTCTGAATCTCCTTCCGGCTAGTTTCTCTTGGTTTTGCTCCCTTTTAATCCATTCTTGTCACACGGTCTGACCATTTCGTTCCTCTGGCCTTAGCAAAGTGGATGATATAATTTTTATTTCTGGGGGCACTCTCTTATTCTTTTTAACAAATTTAAAACAGAAAGAAGAACCTTGCAACGTAGAGCTGATTGAAGAACCGCATCTCAAGAATTTTCCTCCTGTTATACGCTAGTGTAGTGCTTCCATGGCGTAACAGGGAAATTAGGGAATATAACATCTGCTATCAAACAGTCCGCCTAGCCTTGGCAAATGACATAAGGCCAGAAGAGATCCTGAGATCCTCCCAAATGCCGGCTAACTCAACGGGGCGGGCGAGGTCATACGTAATCCCAGAGTAAAAGGGCAGTAAATTAAAAACAAATCAAAGTCGCCAGTCATTAGACACTTGTCTTTACTAGTGCGACGGTTATGCATGTAACAAAACTAAAATGTCGCAGGACCAAATTAAATGAACGATAAACACAACAACGTAAAAGGTTACGTAATGTTGGAACACGAAGCACGGATCCGCTTTTCGTTTACAAAAGTACAAGCCCTCCTGTCGAGCTTTCTAAAACTGAGCCCTATAAATACGCGGGAAATTCATTTGTAATTCAATTCAAGTGTTCTTCTAGTCAGAGAGAAGTTTCCTCTCTTCTTGTAACCTAGTGTAGTGTGAATCATGTAAGTTTATTACTTTTAATAAATGTATTGTTTAGTCTCTTATTTTTGTTATGTGAATTGTAACGTAGTTTGCTTTCCGGTTAAGAAGAATTCACAAAGATTTCGGAAACGTAACCGCGAAACTAAATCTGAACATCTGTCTACATGCGACGAGCTTTTTATTCAGCTCGAAACGACCTTCCCTCTGCGGCTGTACTTCCACATTACCGACTTCTCGTCGGCGTGCACGTCTCCTTGCGAGTCCGAGCCCACTTACTCCGGGTTACATGTAAGGAACGCGGATAGAAGTGCTATTACGAAAATAGGTGAAGTAGGAGCGGCGGCACGACGTTTATGATCATTAAAACGACGGCGTCATTAAAATTTACGAGGCGGCGGACATTTTTAATCTTGATTTTCCGCACATGAGAATCCGTTCGAAACGAAAAAGAAGGGGATCGAATTTTCAGATTTGGACGGGGGGCGCATTAATTATGTATGCATTCTGCGAGGGTCCCAACAATTATTCAAATTAGGCCAATTGTACTTTGCGTAATGTATTACATATATTCTGTTGGTGGTAATCTATTGCAAACATGGCTTAATGTATTCTAGGAGTTTATTTTCCTTCTCATTCTCATCCTCATCCTCATTCTCATTCTCATTCTCATTCTGATGTTGAATAAATACGCGTTCGGTGGGGCACCGCTTTCGAACTGTATTATGCAGGAGCAACAACATTGTTTCGATTAGATCCCCCGGGATCTTACACTTGTGATCCCAAAAATAACATAACAAAAAAAAACTAGTCGAAATAGAATGAAAACATCATAAGAAGTAAAGTTAGTTAAAGCGTTTTTAATTCCAGAAATAAAATGCCGCCCACTCTTCCGCCCCCGAACCCAACGCGAAATATCTAGGCCGTTCGTTATTATTGAACTTTGGTGCGAGAGCGCCCGTTGTAATTTCCGAAAACAGTTATGTAGCCGATATTACGAGCTGACGGCTTTCATAAAAAGCGAACGTTAAAATTTTATGTAACGGCGGACGCGGACGGCTCTCGCTGACCCCTTTCGATTACATTTTATTTAAAAACCTGCATTCGAAAGGCAATTTAAAAATTAATGGCCGTTTGTCGTGTACCGCCCCCCCCCCCACCGGTCACGCGCTATGGTGTGCGTCTTTATGGCGTTCGACATACACACTTCTAATTATGTTGCTGCTCGTTCGACGAGTAATTACTTTTTCAAGGGAAATTGATTTTAAACAAATACGAAAAGGGATTTGGAACACGCCATCTAGTGTCAAGCTTTCTAACAAACGACACGCATTATTCTGAAATTTCCCGATAGATGGGTCTGGTCTGCGTAAAAAAAAAAGAAGTGAGTGCGAGCTTTAAAGCAACGTGCGGACATTACCAACGGACAAAGAACGATAAACTTTTTGAATGTTATTTTATAGTAAGTAGCTCATTTATTATGTGTAAGTACACTTTTGAAGTACCCACTACAGTGCGATCTATCGTAGAAAAGAAAAGAACCTATCGTGGCGTGATAATTTGTCGAAGCCATCGTAAATATCGCCAAATATTTGACTTTCATAAATTTTTGCGTGGCACGCCGCGCGCATAATAACTCCATCCCGGGCGTTTAGCGGCCGTTAGGCATTAGCATAATAGAAAAAGAAAAGTTGCTTCCGGAACATGAGCGGCGAAAATTTTGTCAATCTACCCCGGGATCCGGACGCGGCTTTGCCCCATAAACACGATGTTGCAGGATATAAGGTATCGATTTGAAATTTATCGCTCAGATATATATTCATGTGATGGGGGGCGTTTTTGGGGCGCTTCCTGCGAATTTTGAACGCCTCCAGCAAATCTGCCTGCGTGCGATGAAAAATGTATTTCGTTGCAACAAGTCTGCCTTCTTTTTTTATTGTTAGAGAACAGATGGTTTACTAAATATGAAAAATACTTTCTGCAAGAAATCGGCATTTCGTAAATCAATCAGCTCAATGCGTAAGTTAAAGTCGCCTACGCGACCGCGGCAGAGTACGCCAACCTAAAAAAAATGTAAACAAACGAATCTCTTCAGCAAAGGTTTTGCCATCAATAAAACTGCATTCGGAGAATGTCAGCTGCATATTGCGTCATCAAACAGTCGCCGAGGTGACTCATCAAAGAAACCGGCTTTATACTAGCATAATCAAACACTAAATAATTGGAACATTTGGAAGAATACATACAGAAGTAATTCTGAGTCTTTTTTCACACACTAACTATCCCGATCTTTTCTATACATCACATCTCCCCTTCTTCTTCTTTGTTTTTACATTCTAAAATCTTTTAAGTATTTGGGAGTTTCGGTTTTCCTTGTATTTCCCCGTAGTTGTTGTTGGGTCCGTTGTTCTTTCTTTTGTGGGAATTCGTCTCTCTGAGTTGGCAGTGTTTCCGTCAGGATTGAATGTTTATCTTGATCCTTTTCATTTGTTGGCGACGTTAGTGACTGCAAATAAAACGCATTAGTTGGTTGATCTTTACTCCTTTAGCCTGTTGTCGATAAGGGTTGTAAATGAATTCTGTTTATTCGTGTCTTTCTCTTTTCAGTGATCCATCTTGTCTTTCTATAATCCCTTCAGCTGAATTGTCACAAAATTTTAAATTTAATTTACTTGCCTCTTACTTACCACAGATCAGATGACAAGCTTCTGCTGACGAGACCGTATCAGCTGAGCCCCAGCTAGCAACAGTGAAGAAAGGGGCGGGTTATTAAAGGTTATTAAACGTAATCGTTCAGTTGACGTCTCCAATCGACCAAATCGCGCAGAAAATGAATCAATAATAATCAGAGGCGAGACTTTACTCACTGGTGTGCGTGAAAGTTTAAACAAGAACACACAACATAAATTATAAGCGTTTAATTAAACAATTCGGACACACAACACGTTACACAATTACAAGAGGTTGCTTATTCACTAATAAAGCGATCTGTTATTTAAATCCGCATAAAGAGGCCTTAATTCGCTCTTAAAAATGCATGCGCAATAGATTTAATTGGTTACCTCCCGACCGATATCCGTCAGTGTACCGTCTATGCCGTGAAGTTGGCGCCATCTAGTGGTCCGGTCCAAGCCGGTAACTGGTTTGGCTAGGCGAAACGTTGGCAGCAAGATGGCGGACTCACGCTACTCGCAGAACGGCAGACTACAGTTGGAGTTTGTCGTGGCACCAAAACTCAATACAAATGGGAAACCTCGCGTGAAAGCTTGCGGGGATTACATAAGCCTGCGCTAAAACTTGCGCCCCTGAATGTAAAGGGAAAAGGTTTCGTTAGCAGCCATTTTGATACATCCGCCATTGCACTTTTTACATTACCTGGGGCTAACACGTTCCCGGGCTTGGAATTGGAGTTAAAGTGACATCCAAATGTGTTCGAAGGTATTGCGAGATCTTCCAGCAAAGCCGCAATTGAGCTACTTCTCCAAATGAGGAAGTACTCCGATAGGTTTACAGCACACGTAAAACACGTCTAACTTGTAACACACTTCGAACAAGAAAGGAACTCAACGAGGCGAATTTGTAGCAGGTTGAAGGTTGTAGAAGGTTGCTAGGATACGAAACCGAAAAACAGTCACGTGGTGTGTCGCACGAATCAGCGTTGAGTAGTAAAGGGGAGGGAGGCAGGGTAGCCAATTGTGTTAAGACGCAGTTGAATGATGCTGTATCGGCACGATATTTTGGCGCGAGATTTGAACGTAACAGAATGTGGTTTGAGTTTCCTTTGTTCTATTACTCTGTGGCGTTTATCGTAGTAGTATTTTTGTTTTCTTTTGTCAGTTTCTTTTCTATCTTGTATCCTCTTTGTATTTTCGACCTTCGGCTTCAACTTTCTTTGCGTGATTGGAATTTTATCTCGTAGAACACGACTCATTAACAACTGGCTTGGTGACGCGCCACAATCTAATGGCGTGTTGCGATATGCTAGAAGCCCTAAGTGATAGTTTTCTGATCTTCTAGTATTTTCTTTGCTGGTTTCACAGCGCTTTCTGCTAGACCATTTGCTTGCGAATGTTTTAGACTGTTTGGTTTCCATTTAAATCCGTATTCAGTTGCGAAATTTTTAAATTCTGCGCAGTCCATTATCACTTCTTACCACTCTTGGAATTCCGAATTTTCTTGACTACCACCATCGGTGGTAGGTTCATTAATTTTTGCAATAACTCCTTGTTCGGTCATTCTTCGTAGTTCTTTTCTCACGTCTTCCAGTAATGGAATTGGTACTCTTCTAGGAGTAGTTACGACATGACATATGGTGTTGTTGCATTTTTTTCCAGCTGAATTTTATATTCGAAGTTTTTCAGGTTCCAATACATTCTTTAAATGGATGACTCTTCTAAATTGATTCAATTGATTGAATACTGATGGCTCTTGTTTATTATTTTTACTAGCGCCTTGTCTTCTTTCCAGCGATATTGTTTTTTCTTGATTCCGTCAATGCGGATTGTACTGTTTTCTTAGCTTTTCGTTTTGACGTTTGATGGTTTCTGCTTGTTTAATTTTATCGATTGTCTTCTCGAGTGTTAAAGTGTCATATAGCTGAAGAATTTCAGATAATGTTTGATCTTTTATTCCTACGATTAATCGATTCATTCTCTAAATTGCCATATTTGCAACTTTTTGCTAAAGTAATTATTTCATGACTATACTCCGCAGCTGATTCATTTTCCTTCTGTTTTCTAGAATTAAATTTTGCGCGTTCATAAATTACATCATTTTTCTTCTGATAATGTATAATATCGAAAGCTTGTTTCAATTCTGCATACGTCTGGAAATCTTCCGGCTTTCTTTGTATTCGTTCGAAGATTTTGTTGACTTTTGAACCCATGTATAACAATAAATTATTAATTTGATTTTCCTCTTCCGCTTCTATCAGATTTGCGGCTTTCCGTATCTTTCGTAATGCTGACTCCACGGTTCCCAATCATTATCAATGAAGGTAAATTTCGGGGGGGTTGGAATTTGTGCATTGATGTTCTGATTCACCCGATTGCCTCCTCTGGCTCCAGAAATTTTCGTGTTCGTAATTAGCTCCTGTAGTTGAAGTATTTGACGTTCCAGGTCCTTAATTTTCGCTGAATTTGTCATTATTGTTATTTTTTGTTCAGTTCTGGCAAATACACACGCCTGACACCATGTAACGTAGTCAATACACTATGTTATAGTCGTCCTAGTTTGCTAGCGGTTTTATGGCCTTGCCAAAAAAAGCGACAGAAAGGCGACCGCTTTGAAACTGTTTTTTATAGCAAGATCATAAAACCGATACAGAACTTGGACGACTATATCGTTGTGGGTTTCTTTAATAATAATGAACACTAAATAATTAACATTTGGAAGAATACATACAGAAGTAATTCTGATTATCCCGATCTTTTCTATATCACAAATAGTAACATTGACGTTATATAATGCACGTTCAAGCATTTTTTTTGTCCAAATAGTAATACTTATCTGTATTTATACTTATAGTTGTGTAATTAACTAAATTGCAGAGATCTTCATTAATTTTTGCACAAGCTTCAATAACACGATCTGGCGTGAAAGAGAAATATATCTGTGTATCGTGAGCATAGAAGTGAGTGTTACTGAATTTTAGTTGCTATGTAAAGTTACTCGTATATATGGAAAACAGTAGCGGACCCAAGACCGAGCCCTGAGGAACTCCTGAAAGCAGCTGATTATTACCAATCAGGACGCGCTGTTGATTGGCTATAAATTATTTTTTGTCAAATAGGTTTATAATTGTTGGGACATTGCTTACTCTAATATTTTCGACATTACAAGATCAATACTTATCGGGCATAAATCTTTAAGATCAGTAGGTGAGCTAATCTTAGGTAACGGGCTAACGTTAGCAATCTTCCGCACTGATGGATCTTAAACTAAAATTAATAAGATGAGTTATGTAAGGTAGAATGAAAGGGCAGCTTAATTTCAAAAACAGAATACTTATACCATCAGAGCCAAAAGCGTTAGTTTTAATTGACAGCAATGACTTAAAGATTGAGTCTTCACTAACTGGGCTGAAATCAAATGAATCTGAGTTATTTTTTGTATTATTTTTATAAAATTGAATTAGCTGAAGTTTGTTAACATTTGGTATAATATCAGGAAAAGTAAAGAAAGTGTTTATCTTATCTGGATCAGTCAGTTGTGCAGGTAAATTGTGATTTTGATTTTTTTTTTTTTTAATTAAGTCTCCTAAGTTTATGCCAAAATTCCGAAACACCAGTTCATGCAAACTGTATCAGCAGTAGTAAAAATATCCTTACTTGATGCTATTAGTAAATCTAAAAGAGTCAAGGATAAATCAGTCACCCTTGTTAACAAGTTGCACAGGATCTCTAATAAAGTGAAGAATTTGTCGCAAAAATAACTATTAGTATCCAACAGATCGATATTCAAGTCGCCCATACAAATCATCTCATCAGACGTCAAAGCAATGGGCTTCGAAAAGCAACAAAAGTTGCCTTCCTTTCACGTAGAGTGCTCCTTATCAAATCGCGGATTAGATCTCCGTTCGTTTACCTTTCAAGCACACCCACTTAAGGGAACGACACAGAAATAACACAAATGCACTCCAGTACGTGTGACAGAATATTGACGAAGTCTCGCGCAATCTAAGTCTTAAAGTGAATGCTGTTAGAACAGATATGAGCAGTTGCAATCGGGTTATGTGGTGAAGTTTGGAATTGCTGTAGGAAAACATACAAGAATATGTATATAAGAATATAAAGCAGACTTATTGAAATCTCCCAAAATTTACAACTAAAGTTCAATTAGCCCACAAATGTCATCAAAATAGACTTTCAAGACGACATGTCTATTATGATGTCTATTTATGATTTACGGCATCTATCAGTGTGGAAGTTAAAGTCGCCTACGCGACTGCGGGAAGATACGCCAACCTAAAAAATCGTATAAACAAACGACTGGCTTCATCAAGTGCTTTGCCTCATGAGTCTTGACTGACCTATGCAATAAAACTCCATTCGGGGAATATCAGCTGCATATTGCATCATCAAACAGTCGTCGAGGTGACTCATCAAAGAAACCGGCATTCTGCAAGCATAATCAAACTTGATTGAGAGCGACTGGGACGATTTAGGAAATCCACGATGACTCATAGGGCAAGTATACCACATGCAAAGTTTTTCGTAATAGGAATTTCCGGTATAAACAATATAAAAGGCGACTGGAGGTCTTGATTATACATCACTCAGAATCCGAAGGCGTAATCAGCATTCACCGAATGTTAAAATGTTAAAATGGTTAAACTCCGAAAATCCGTCCGTCTCTCTGTATCCAGTACCACGGTTTGGGAATAGGACGTGTCCTCTCCCACACATGTGCGTGGTTCGTGATTAAATTAAATTTAATCGCGCCACCCGAAATTATGATCAAGAATATCACCGGCGAATTTACTATTAACTGTTTTGTTTCTATTATAATTTAAATTGGCTTTAAATCAATTGCAAACAAAGTTTATAATTAGTTTTGAATTATCCCCGCTAGCTGGCGAGTTAAAAACGTTTCCGCGTTAATTCTATGTGTCTATCTATATATTCGAGACGCTTTTGTCTTTTGAAACAAAACAAAAAAAAAACCTTCATTCCGGAGTGACATTCGAGGAGAAGAAAATTGAATATATACGTCGAAGGGTACGCACGCATAGCAAAGAAACAATTCCGTTAAATTCCAGTTGTCTCATCGTATCGCTTTAATATCGTCGAATGAATGTATCCATTTCTCAGCGTCAGGGCTACGGTCGGTATGCAGCACGAGTTCCGGTGTGTACACCTCTTCCCGGAATGCTCCGGAATGCCAGAAACTCCAGACACGTCCAGACTTTCGGCTGTAATTACTGAACGCGTTTCCTCTCTGATATAATAAACAGTGAGTAAGCGTGCCCGGACATGATATTGTCTGCTCGCAATCACCAGCACGTCCTCCAGCGACCGTCCTTTGCTCGCACGAGGGGGCCCCCTCGAACCGACCAACGCGACGCGGTCCGCACCCCCCCAAATGGAATTGTCACAATATTTCAGATTGCGCTCGCTGCAGGAATTACTTCAAGTTCCCTCTACGACCAAACTTCGTTTATTAATTGTAGTTCTGTTCGCTGTTAGATAAGTGTGCGGTCTTGCCAAGGAGATAAAGACAAATAAGAACATTTGTTTGTGTTTGCTCTAGACCCCGCGCTTCAAGCTCCAACATGCAGCGTCGCATTTTCTTATTTGTACCGCCCCCACACTTTTAAATTAATAGATCGATTTTTGTATTATTAAACATACATCTTATTGCAAACCAAAAAAAAAAGAGAAGATGAAAAAAGGAAAGGGGACGACGCGACCCACATATTGCCGGCGATTTTATTTTGAAAACAACATCAACTAAAATATTTCGGAAGTTTCGAAAGTACGTTTATTAGAAAACTTGCGCTGCGCCCCCATCCCTTGACTTCCCCGGCGATGAGTCGAGGATATATCGAGCAATCACATAGTTGCTGTTTGCAGCCAACTATTCGCCCGGCTACCATAAAGTTTACATAAATGTTAAACTGATTAAACAGAAGGGTTTGATGTAGGCCAACCCTTCTCAATTAAATGCGCCGTACAGTCAGACGTCTTATGAGCCAGGGTGTTTACCTGCGCGGTGTTTTCGCCATGAGATTAAAGCGCCGCCGTGGATGTGACAGCTTTCGTCCTTTGTATTTATTATTAAAGCGCTTTTACATATAACTACAAAGTTAAAGAAATAACGACACTGATTTGGGGAATTCTTTTTTAATTCTATGTGCCTCCTTCACAGGCAAGGCAATCAAAGAAATAAAACTTAATCCTTGGAAATCACCTCTTTGGAAACGCGCCACGTTTACAAACAATCGCGCTCACAAATTCTTGCGCCCCTAATTATACGAGGGGGTAATTTGCGGCGGCATTTATCAGACCGCTCCGCGCCCTTCTCCGCCACGTTCGATCGCCGATTCGATTCGATTATTATTACTGCCCAAACGCGCGGGTTACATTCAACAAAGGAAAGAAACGTACATGTGTATATTATCGAATCGAAAACAAATGAATTCGCGGCCGCTCCGTGCGTATGAAGAAGATCCTTCACGATTCATTGTTAGAAACAAAGCGCCACTGCGGTCGTTTGATATAACAATAGGATTACACCCGCAATCATCTGTAGCTTTTAGAAGCTATCTGTACCCCCCCCCCCTCCCGCTCCACCTATCCAACGCAGCTTCAAATTAAGTGTATTTTCGATTCGACCATTATAAGAGGTTGCAGCGAAGAGGAATTTAAATTTGCGTATAAAAATATGATAAAACTTTGAAAGCTTAAAACCCAAGCGGGAAAATCGATGACCAAACGGCGCGCGCGCGCGCTCGCGCAAAAAAGTGCGACGCCGAACTAGAGAGGAAAAAAAAAACTACACGAATAGTCCTCAGAAGCAATCTGGAAATATTGAATTGCAAATTCGCCGCATATTTTAATTCGCGTTTCTGTATCGATTCCGCCGGCAGATTGCGTTCTTAAAAGGCGGAAAGAGGAAGCGATTCGGAGGAGAGCTTTGCTTCCGTCGAGCGCGAGGTGTTTCGCAAACGCACCTTCGTGAATAATTGTTTTTTTTTTCTTTTCTTTGTTTGAGTCGAGGTGTTTGCGACGATGGGGAATTTGCGTTTTACAACTGAAGCTCTTACACTTCGAATAACACTCGTAAAGAGTGCGAGTGATTAATCAAAAGCACCTACCGGAGCTTGCGCGAGTATCGAAATCAGCTATTATTTAAACAATGCAATTGTGAAAAATATACACGTAAACTCAAGAATGAAATCCGTTTGGCTATCATATTTCTTATATTACTTAATTGCGTTGACAATAAGCTACAACCATTCTGATTTTAATGTTAAAGTTTTAATAAAACAAAAACTATTTGAGTAACATTTAAATGTGTGCTGCAGGCACACGTAAATCATTAAACTCCCGCACACTTAAAAGATCATGTAAACACACGACTAGCTTTATCAAAGGTTTTACCATCATGAGTCTTACAATAAAACTGCATTCGTGGAATATCAGCTGCAGGTGACTCATCAAAGAAACATTATACAACTAACAACAATGACTAAGACAATTGAAGAAAACCACGTCATCATACCAATATAAAGTTTTTCGTAAGTAGTAATACTAGGGCGGTTCCAGATCACCTTCATTTGACCTCTAGGTCGATGGACGTTATCATTCGCGGCGACTACTTAAAGAGGAGATCATAAGTTCTTCATCAGAGAATGTAGGTCAATGACCAGAAGGTCTTCAGGTGTCTTCGTGTCTGCGACGTGCTGTCGAGTAGGGGTGTGGTTGTACTTCACGAAGAGGCGAATGGCCGCTTTTTGTAATATGTATATACGCAGGGTGAGCCTTCATCGTGCGAAAGTCTTTAAAGAGGTTAGCAACAAGCTACAAGACTACAAGGAAGCTGTGTTTTTTCTTCTTCGTGTAGAAATATTGTATAGTATTGTCAATACTAAGACCTTCTGGTAATCCGCGTAAGACTAACTGGGAGGCCTATAGGGTGGACCTAGATGGTCATCTCGTAGGAACAATGACTACGGTTAACAACAATATTAAGCTGGACATGGCCGTAGATCAGTTAACTGAGGCAATCATTTCCGCTTACAATGATAACTGTCCCATGACTGTGAGGAACACTAACAGGAAAGTTTCCTGGTGGAATGACGACCTCACGGAAAGGAGACGACAGGTCAGAAAACTTTTTAACAAGGCAAAAGTATCAGGAAGCTGGGAGGAATATAAAGCATCCCTAACTGAATACAACAAAGCACTGAGAAGGTCCAAGAGGGCATCGTGGAGGAGGCACTGTGAGGAAATTGAAAGTACTCCAGAATGTGCCAGACTGCATAAAATGCTCTCGAAGTCCCCTCAAGGATACCTAAATACTCTGGTAAAACCTACCGGAGAATTTACCAGAACAGGAAAAGAAACCATGACCGAAATATTTCGGGTTCATTTTCCTGGGTCAACAGTCATTGACGCTGTGCCTGCTGATTGGAATAGCCAGGTTCCGGATGCCTCTGCATCAAGGGAGGAATGGAGTTCTGCCAGGAGTGTCATAACGTTTTCTAATATCAAATGGGCTATAAACTCGTTTGATAGTTACAAATCTCCGGGTCCGGATGGGATAAGACCGATTATGCTGCAGAAGGGCTCGGACCTTCTGATCATCAGAATATGTACGGTTCTGAGAGCCTGTATGGCTCTGGGCTACCTGCCAAGAGAGTGGAGACTGACCAGAGTGGTATTCATACCAAAAACTGGCCGGGCGGACTATACTCAGGCGAAGGCTTTCAGACCCATCAGTCTTATGTCCTTTGTATTAAAGACAATGGAGAAAATACTTGATGGGCACATAAGGGGTGGTGTTCTGGTCGACAGACCCCTACACCAATACCAGTTTGCCTATTCAACAGGTCTATCTACTGAGACAGCACTCCATCATCTCACTTGGAGGGTGGAGAAATCTCTGGAAAATAAAGAGGTCCTCTTAGCTGCCTTTTTAGACATCGAACGGGCCTTTGACAATACATCCTTTGACTCCATCACCACGGCTCTAAGGAGTAGAGGGCTGGAGGAAATTTGCTGCAGGTGGATTGACTGCATGCTCAAAGGAAGGGTGGTCTATACATCACTGCTGGACGACACGCTAATGGCTGGGGTAGCGGGAGGCTGTCCGCAGGGAGGTGTTTTGTCCCCCCTGTTGTGGAACCTCGTCATGGACGGGCTTCTGAGACAGCTAAGCGGTGAAGGCTTTGATCCCTTAGGGTATGCTGATGATTTAGTTATACCCGTACAAGGGAAATTTAATAACATTGTCAGGGACCGAATGCAAGTTGCCCTGAATGTAGTAACAAGGTGGGCCGAAGAGGAAGGTCTGAGGATCAGTCCTCAAAAAACCACCATTGTGCCATTCACTCGAAGGCGGAACTTAGAGGGTTTAGGTCCTCTGCATCTCGTGCGAACGACATAGTTTTGTCGGGGGAGGTAAAGTACCTTGGGGTGATTTTTGACTCCAAACTTACCTGGAATCAACATCTAGATAAGATAGTAAGGCGATCGGTGACCACTTTCGCGGTGGCCAGACGAGCCTATGATAGAACGTGGGGCTTAAAACCATTCACCAGAATGGTCAGACCCGCAATCACCTATGCGGCTTCAGTGTGGTGGCCGAAGTCAAGCAGAAGACCACCAAACTTAGACTGGGCAAGGTACAAAGACTTGCCTGTCTAGGCATAACGAGGGCGATGAGCACAACGCCCACCGTTGCAATGGAAACCCTTCTAGACCTCCCTCCCTTACACATTGTGATAATGGGAGAGGCAAGACGAGGACTCCATAGACTGCAGCAATCACGTCACCTTCTTAATGTAAGTACTGGTCATACAAGTATCGTTGGCAGCATAAGGGGGGGTCCTTTACTCGACGGGAGGACGAACTATATGGCTCCCAAAGGCAATATAAACCTGCCAATCAAGATAGAAATTAATGAATTTGATGAGCACCGGAAACTTGAACAGGATTTTCCTCCTGGAAGTCTGATTTGGTATACAGACGGCTCCAGAACTGAAACTGGTGCCGGGTCTGGAATATACAGGCATAGACCAAAGGAGAAGTTATGCTTCCCATTGGGCCAATTTGCCTCTGTTTTCCAAACAGAAATATACGCCATATTACAATGTGCGCGGGAAAACAATAGGAGGGCTTACACAAATAAGCGGATCTTCATTTTAACCGACAGCCAGGCGGCTTTGAAGGCTTTAGTAAGCTCAAAGATCTCTTCCAAACTGGTGTGGGAATGTTTAAGTGAGCTCGATGACCTGGCGGAGTACAACTGCATTACGCTAGTGTGGGTGCCAGGTCATCAAGGTATTATCGGCAACGATGAACTAGCCAGGCAGGGAGCGGGCATGGCATACCTTGGCCCTGAACCTGTCCTAGGCATAACCAAGAACGCTATTCGGGGCTTTTTCAGTGACTGGATAAGCGAGGAACACAATAGATACTGGCTAAGTAGACCAGGGCATCGCCATAGCAAGACCTTCCTCAGAGGTCCTTGCAAGAAGAGAGCTGCGGAACTTTTGCTTTTGAGCAGGGCGCAACTCAGTATCACCACAGAGTTACTAACAGGACACTTGACTGTTAAGGAGCACCTATGGAAGATCGGTAAATTTAATGGGGATCTAAACTGCAGACTTTGCAATAGGGAACCAGAGACGGTAATGCACATTTTGTGTAGATGTGATGCGCTGGCAAACCGTAGACAGCGCATATTCGGACATCTTATGATTGCTCCTGAAGACTTTAATACGCAATCAGTGAAAAACCTATACCAGCTGGTACAGGGGACATGTCTCACTGAATGGTTGCGTTAACTGAACCAGGGCGAGCACAATAAGCCTAAATGGCTGCGGTGCCCCCGGCGCATTCTTGCAGACGGGTTCTGGTTAAAGGGAAAAAAAAGACCTTCTGGTCATTGGCCTACATTCTCTGAAGAACTCATGACTTCTCCTTGAAGTGGTCGCTGCCGATGATGACGTCCATCGACCTAGAAGTCGAATAAAGGTGACCTGTTTTTTCTTCTTCATGTAGAAATAATGTATAGTATTGTCAATACTAAGACCTTCTGGTCATTGACCTACCTTCTTTGAAGAACTAATGTCTGCCCCTTTAAGTGGTCGCTGCCGATGGTAACAACCATCGACCTATAGGTCAAATAAAGGTGAACCGCACCAGTATTGCTACTTTCGTAATCGGAAATTCCAATATAAACCATATAAAAGGCGACTGGATTTCATGATTGGATATCACCGATCAGAGGACAGATGGAGTTTTACGGTTTACTATTACATCGAAGCAGTTAGATATTATAAATATCTACGCGACTCAACGTATTTACCGCCGCTGTGTGACTAAGCAATTGTGAACAATCGACGAGCCAAAGGAATAGTACACTCATAAATCGAGGTGATTCACAGTATTGTGGTGGTTGAGTGGATGCTTGAAGCCATGCGATAGGCGGCAGCGCTACGTGATTTTAAATAACAATTGTACAAAAAGTTTTCCCATCTAGCGTGTTGCTCTCATTTTTTCGCATGTTCACGTATGTTCCTACTTGATCCGTACCCTAAACAGACAAGTAAACAAACAGAACTTAAAAAAAAATTGTTTTATTGATTTGATTTTACAATGGTTTTCACATTGGAAGGCGGAGGCCAGTTTCAACATCTGATGTGAATTCACGTTCGGCGTTATTTTCAATGTTTTATTTTGTTTGGTTTCAAATACGTAATAAATCGTAATTATTGGTTATGATTTTCTGTTGACGTTATGTCAAGGTTAAATGTCAATTTGATGTTTACTGATCAAGGTTGCATTCATAAAAAATACCTTCGAGGGCACCTTGGGCGTGTAATCGTATTTGCTTATTTTGCGTCTGGCTTATCTGTGTTTATAATATTACCATAACAACGGGCGCACTTTTTACACCGCACTTTTAAGTAGGGTGTAGAAAATGTGTTTGTTGCTATGGAAACCACGCCTGATTTAGTTTTTTATGATTCATAGATGAGAAACAAATAATATTCAAATAAGAGTAACTGTAAGAGTAACTCTAGAGTCTTTTATGAACGCAACCTAAGTAAGGAACATACGTGAACATGCGAGCAGTACTCTAGATGGGAAAACTTTTTGTGCTCATGTTACTGGTAAGAAAAAATATTTAATTCAAATTAACTGAATTATTGTTCCGAAATTCAAGAAAGAGCAATTGTCATTTTCTAGAATTAATGGGTCGATTTTGCTCATCTGCGACAAGTTTTTCTTTTCCTTTTATTATTAGAGAACAGATGGTTTACTAAATATAAAAATTACTTCTGCAAGAGATCGACGTTTCGTAAATCATTAAGTTCAGTGCATACGGGCTTCGAAAAGCAATAAAAGATGCTTGCCTTTCACGTAGAGTGCTTCTTATCAAATCGAGGATTAGATCTCCGTTCGTTTCCCTTTCAAGTACAGACACTTACGGCAACAATACAAAAGGGTCGGGGCCAGTAATAATGCAAATGCATTCCAATACATGTGACACAATACTGACGAAGTCCTGCGCGCAACGAGCAATCTAGGAAGGAAGGGAAGTCACATGCCCCAAACTGCTCAATTAGCGACTTTCCGGAAAAATCGATATGAATAGATAGTCATACACCAGCATTCTTTCCTTCGACGCTCTTTCCCTTCAAGAAATTGAAACGAAACAAATCCTGTATTATTGCATTAGTGGGTTAGAACAGGATTTGTCTCGTTTCAATTTCTTGAAGGGAAAGATTGTCGAAGGAAAGAATGACATGATTGATTGCTGGTGTATGCCTACCTAATGAACCGAGAAGGATCCGCGGTGTCATGCAGTCCAACTCCGGCTTCGACGGCCATTTTGGAATATTCTAGATTCTAACGGACTTTTATACGTAAGACCATCTAAGACGACTTCGCCTAATTATGATGAGTCACCGAAACAACTTTCTCCACGATGAATCATTCACAGACTGCATGAGCTCTCCCGTTGAACTTTCTAAAACTGAACCATATAAATACTCGGGAAATTCACTTGTAACTCAATTCAAGTGTTCTTCTAGTCAAAGGGAAGTTTCCTCTTCTTGTAACCTAGTGTAATGTGAATGCTGGTGCGTCAATAAGCTACCACGCACGAAATAGCCAGTGCAGACAATTAACTTGTCATCACCCAACAGCTTCCTGTGGCTTCTTGAAATTTCGACACACGCTCGAGATAGGACTGATTCCAGAAGTGTAAAGAGACTACATTTCTCAATTATTATAGTTTGAGAACATTTGTCATTTTCGCCAAATAATATACGAAGATCACTAGAAAAGAAATGAAGCTATGAAGCGATTGTTGACAATTTTATTTTTCATTTATAGTCTTCTCTTGCGTCAGCACATTCGTGTCTTTTCTCCTACAATGAATTTATACCCTTGTAAAAAATAGGCACATCTTTAATTATGTGAAGAAAGAAAACCCAAACGAAGGCAAGTTGAGACTATGGGCTATCGCTGAAGCTACATAATTGATTTGATCTGATGAGCTTGAAGGCCGTTTTGGACTACTCTATTTCTTGTACGAAATTTAATATTTAAAACAGGAAATGTTTGGCCTGAAGATATAACACGTTCTATTTTTCCGGATGGTTTTTGAATCAATTTAATTGAGATAGAACCAAATCTTGTACAAGAAATACATGGCCTTTCATTGTTCAATAGAAACCTATCCAATGGAAAAATTGCATCGTTTTTCATCGCCTGCTTTACGCAGAGTTTTCCCGAAAACTTGTTGCCATTAGTTTTCCCGACAATTGCTTTTTCAGGAGATGCAAATCATTTACGAACCCATCGTTTGGATTTTGATTTCGTCTCAGGATCCCAATGGTGCACACCTTCATAGTTTGTGTCAAAAAGTCATCAAATTTAACTTTGCAAATCTCTACCGTACGTTCAGTTATTGCCAAACGCAATCCCATTTAGGGCCACTTGTACAATGCCAGTTTAAACTTAAGCTGAAGCTGAAGTTAAGCTGGAATTGTACAACTGGGCCTTAGTTGACGTAGAAATAGTCACACTTATCAAGATGGTTCGGGTATTCCCAATTAGGGAACTTTATAGAGAACTTAAAGACATGAAGTGGCACTTTAGAAGATTGATGGCGGAATAAACAGCTGACTAATAAATAATCATTGCCCTCTCTTTAGAATTGGATTTAGTTTCTTTTGTAAGAAAATCTAAGCATCTTATAATTATCAAACGTAGTACGGAAGGTGAATTCAATGCAACGCGACCACGAGAGAAATCCGCCCACATAAAAATTTACGTAAGTGACAGTGGCGGCGGCTCGTTTATCAAGATCCTTGCCCTAGATTTGACACGATTGACATTTGCAATTCTAAGAACCGCAGTGGCATTGATAGCCGACCTCGTGCTCAATCACACACATATGAAATGCTACGCAATCGGGACTGACCTTAGAAAAACTAAATAAGTGGAGTGTGGAGTTCATCTCCATAAGCCCGAGGGAGTAACCGACATTTACAGTATGTCTTAGTGTGTCCAAAAAGTCCGTTCGCCTCTGTATCTAGTGCTAAGGGTAAGAATTTTAATAATTTAATTTTTACTATTTTGGCTATGTTTTTTTTAAACTAACATTTGCTTATGTCGTGTGATTAATTTTGGAAATTAAGACCTAGTTTGGGCATCACGAGAGAACTTCTCTCTTAGTCTCGTCGAGGTATCTAGACGAACATAGTATTTCGACGAAGTCTTGTACAAAAAAATTGATAAAGTTGAAAGTAAAGGATAATTCATCCCCTTTCTTCTGTTATCATTATTTTTAACCACCTGTCCCTCACGCTTTGATTGGCCAGCTGTTTATTTCACCTTAAATCTTCCAAGTTGCCACTCCGTCTACAAAAGATTCCAATCCCAATTTCGTACTGATGATAGAGACCATAGAAATGCCAAGTTCCTGAGACTGCCAAAATTTCATCATAATTTATTGTCGAAACAAGAAAAAAACACTTAGTTATAATAAAGGTTAACTGTACAGGGAGAGCAAAAATAATCGACGCAGGTGAAGTTGCAGTTAAGTTGGTTCTTTTGTATTTTTGATAAGCTAATTTGCTACGTACATATCAATCGGTCTTTTTCTCTCGATATTGCTTTTTCACAGACCAATAAAGTTGTAGTGTAATGCAAACAAGTATAAGCATAAGCCATAAGCAGGAAACGTATCTGCCTCACTCGCACGGCGATATATTAAGGGGGTTGTGAAGTTAAAAATGTAAAAAGAGAAGAAAAAAAAACGCTAAGTTTCTGATATGAATAACGCACAAAAACCTAGCGACTCACTGAAACCGTTACCATAAAAGTAGAAACAGTTTAAATAAATGTTTACAATAATCTGAAGGCTACAATTTGAAAGTGACATAAATATAAACTTTCAAACAAGTTTACAGAAGCAAATTTAAAAATCTTTTAATTTAAATTTAATTTAACTTTTAAATCATTTAAGTATACACTTCAGAATGATGAGTAAAAACAGAGTTTCCAGTAAATACAAGCAATCCATTTCAAATAAGTTAGCAGCAAGATAGGTAACCCGGTAGTCTAATTTCTTTCTGGATATTGCAGTTAGAAGCAGCACATAAGAGGCGGGGGGGGGACAAGGATAAAAGAATCAACTTATTGAATCGATTTCTTCCTTGTTTGACTTTCTTAGATTAAAAATGGTCAAACTATGGGGGTTCGAAGCCACTCGATTATGCGAGATTTTACGTGGCTGTATCAAACTCGTACGTATGGTTGCCTATCGTGATTTTGCCAGGCGTTGGCGAGAGGGCAAGGTCCGTGTATGATGAAGAAGAAGTTGCCTAAGTGCATGACGTAGGAACTCAGGTAGCAGTTTATAAAGAAGCAAGTAGCAGTTTTCATATAACAGAAACCAGTTTATAGATTGGTAAAAAAATGAGTCTCTGCGACAACTTCACCCTCCAGCGCGCACCGACACCTTCCTTTACAACATGCCATCGCCAACGCCTAACAAAAGTCACGATAGGCAACCATACATGCTACTTTGTACTGTCGAACCCCCACAGTATACCAACGTCGCTCTTTGCGAATTGAATCAAATTGTGTTCCTTTTCTCTAACGATCCCTTTTCCTTTCTTCTTTTATAAATACAACCTTGCTAGAAAGCAATGTATTGCTATTACTTTTGCGAATAATTCCATAAACCTTTTAATTACAAAATCGAAAACGTATCGAAATAACGAGGGCCAACTCGCGTTTCCTTTTAAACAACGACGAAAAAAAAATAATACTTTTTAATGGAACGCCGTAAACGATACGGAGAAATTCGATATCGTTGCCCGGCTCTCTCGCCCGCCGCTCGTTTGCATTTACATTTTTTTTTAATGCCGCGCAAATAAGGATTACGGTCCGGGAATAACTGAGCGAATTCAGCCCAAGTGTTCGTTACACTTCTTTAGTCCTTTATCCAAACAATCATTTTTAGTACGATTTATTTTCGGCTTCGCCCCGGGCGCAAACAGATTACGAGCTGACGCAGGCGACAGCGGCGGTTTGAAAAATAATCAGCTCACCAAAATATATATGTATACGTACGAATATACCGGGAATATTATATAGTGGTTGGGGACACAACGTGTTAGACAAATCAAATCAAATCGACCGTTAATTATGACTGGCACGATTGAACAAACGGGTAGATTTAATTAAGTCGACTGTCCAAAATGTCCAAACGTTTAGGTTTGCTTCAGATTGATGATGAAAAAAAACTGAATATTTTAATCGTTTCAGGGACAGACGATGCAGCAAAATCAGAAGGGCGGAATCATCATGAGCAACAGTGATTTAGCCCTACAGGGTGTCGTACGAAGTCAAGCCGGAAACTACTCCTGCGTGGCATCTAATGTAGAGGGGGATGGGGATAGTAACATCGTGGAACTTAAAATTATGTGTAAGAATTACTTAAATAGTTTCCTTGAGAATTATCTATCTCATGGAAACGAATGAATTTCCAGACAAACCAATCTGCAGGCCTAGTCAAAAACTTGTGTACGGAGTTGCCAGGCATGAGAACGCGAAAGTCTTATGCGAAGTGGAGTCTTATCCACCCCCGGATAGTTTCAAGTGGTCCTTCAATAACACCGCCGAGACCATAGACGTTCCGCAAACGCGCTATCACTCCGGCTTGCATCGCTCTTCGTCAACCCTCACGTACACCCCCGTCAGCGAGCTGGATTACGGCTCCGTGATGTGCTGGGCCAGCAACTTGGCCGGGCGTCAGCAAGAGCCCTGCGTGTTCCACATCATCGCCGCCGGGAAACCGGACCCCCCCTCCAACTGCACGATCCTCAACCAGACCACCGAGTCCCTGGAGGTGGAGTGCGTCGAGGGTTTCGACGGGGGCCAACCCCAATACTTCCTCTTGGAAGTCTACGACGAGCAGACTAACGTCATGCAAAGCAACGTCTCGGCCAAATTCCCCTTGTTCACCATCAGCGGGTTGGAGTCGGGGAAAATCCTGAAGATGATGGTTTACGCCGCCAACTCGAAGGGAAAGAGCGAGGCCGTTTTACTCGAAGGGTTCACGCTGAAAGTCGCCGAAAAGCAAACAGGTAAACCAGAAAATTAAAATTTCCTCGCCTTTAATTAACCCCCCCGCCCTTGTTCTGTTTTAGTCCTGTCGCTGGGGACGCGTGACCAAATCGAGATCGCCCCAATTCTAGGTATCCTAGTGGGGATCGTTACCGTTTTGCTCCTGGTCACGGTCGTTATCCTCGGCGCCCTTAAAATACGCACGGCGCATCGCGATGGTTCCAGGGCGCTCCGGCCCGGATTCCTCCCCGTTAAGGAGAAGGTTACGCTGCCGCTCCGCTCCGAGTCGGAGGATCTCTTCGAGAAGGACGATAAGAACCCCGACGTCGTTCCCGCCAACAAGGGTACCTACGCTATTTAATACGCTCGCTCAGAACTTCTTTTGTATACTAATTTAAAGTTGCCGGAGACGTAAAACGCTCCTGCGAAATTAAATTTTAACTTTTACGGTGCATTTACCCCCCTCCCCACATCCGTCCACCGCCCCAAAAGCGGAATTGCCCGCGTTTAATTATATTAAAAATTAAAACTCGTATCAATAAATACGTATAATTTCAAAAGATAAACTGCAATCAGACAAACTCGCGAGTTCATCAATTTCGCTGTGAATGAAATGACTGATTGTGCCTGCATCTAATCTTTTGGATCCTTTATGGTTCTCTTTCATGTATTTTCTTTTCCTTTCCACTGCGTATGTACTGATGAAGTGTTTGAGGGCCTTCATTCGTGGATCTGTTAGAAACTTGATTGGTGCAATCGCGAACTAATCAAATCGCCATAGCACTACACGAACCGAGGTCTAAACAAATTAATTTGAAACTACGCAGATTTAAGAGACAACGAGCGAAATTTTCTTGACGCACGGACTGAGGTAGAAAAGAATCCATAACTATGTACATTTGTATTCAAAATAATCGCGTACACCTATTATTTGCATGCGTAATTTGGCTTTTTTCTGACGTTTATTAACGTCATACTGTGACACTTGAATTATTCAAAATGCCAATACCAAAAGTTTTTGAACAAGAAACGTGTTCAGGGCTTCTCGGTGCACGTATAGGCTTGGATGTGCGTTCATGGGCCAGGTGTATGTTGACGTATGGAAGGGCGTTTTAATAGACATAGTTACATAAATATATTGGAAAACGTCATGCTTCCTTCTGTGTCTTAAATGTATCCTGAAAATAATTTTGTTTTTCAACAGGATAACTGTCCTGTTCATTCATACTGCGAATGATGTGAGACAATGGTTTCAAGACCAGAACATAGAAGTATTACCTTGGCCAGCTTATAGTCCTGATGTTAATCCTGTCGAAAATCTTTGGGGTTTATTAGTAAAAAGCATTTACAAAAGAAATTTCAGAGCCCCAAATGCAAATGAGTTGTGGGAAACTATTCATCAGGTTTGGGAAAATTTATATGAAAATCGCAACGAATTGTGTGGGAATTTAGTGCACTCTATGCCATGTAGACTAAATACGATTATAAATATAAACGGTGCTATGACCAAATATTAATGTAATATTCAAATAAAATTATCTAAAAATTAAAACATAACCTGTCTTATAACTTTTGTCAAAATAACAGAAAAATTCCGCTTTTAAACGATACAAAAACCTATAAAAATAGCTTACTTTATTTAAATGGTGTACGCGTTTTTAATTGAATACAAGTGTACATAGACTAATTATAATCCAGTTTTGTTCATAAGTAATCATTCATAAAAATCGGACCGTTGCGATTGCGATCCAACGAACTCGTTTAAGCTTTACTCGAACCGAGGTCTAAATAGATCAGTTTGGAGTCACAGAGCTGCAAAAGCCAATGAGCGAAATTTTTCTCAACACACGGACCGAGGTCGAAAAGAAATCACTACGTCTTTCGCTTGCACCTTTCATGTATCAATAAATACGTAATTTGAAATAATAATAATATCAAACGAAGCTTCTTTTATTTGCTTCTCGCGAATAATTAAATTTTCTATTTGATTTCGTTTTTAGTTAAAGAATACGTAGGCTAGAGAGGAAAAATCGAAACGTCACGGAGTTCTTTCTGTTTAATCTAGAAATTCAACGTCACTTTGCATTGTAAAAACCCACCGAGTATAAAAATATTTGCATCAAAGCCCTTTGTCGACTTTACGCGCCGGTTTGAAAACAAAAAACAAAAAAGTAACTAAACTATAATTTCCCCTACCCGCAAGCATCACGTAACAAAGAGCAAATGCGGATTAAATTTTTCCATTTTCGTCGTTAGCTTTTAAATATTGAAAAGTTCTTGCGCGCGTTTCGGAAGGCCTGTCAGTTGCACTTCAGCCTCAGCTCCTGGATGCAATAAATAGCCCCTCTCTGTTTCTTTTAAAACGAGACCGCGGAGAAAATTTTAAACCGGGAATCGTCCGTATACCGTTTGCGGAGAAACTAATAACGGAACTGAACGCAGCCGTTAAAAAGTTTCGGTGAAACCTCACGCTGCTTAGTTTTAATTGCCGCAAGTTTCGGGACGAAATAAACAAAATGAAAATAAACGAAACTAAATATGAAAGACCGGTGAAACGTGGAACGCAAACAATAATATAGCAGCGAACGTAAATAAATACAATTTACATTCCAACAAGAAGTGATACCCCTGCACTATGCACGAAGCTAACTAACCATTTCCTGAATCAACAACATTCATGTTGGCACAACAAAACGTTGTTTGGCCGTGCGGCATAATTTACTACTAAAATATGTGTATTATTTTAGTAAATAACGTGCACTTTTTTTGTTGCAATTTAAATAAATGTATAAACCTCAAAAAATATATTTTGTATGCATACATTTATATCCCGTGAGGTTATTTGGTTTCAACTAGTTTTAAACAAACGACTTTCCTCAAAAAAAATCGGTCGATGATGCAAAAAAAAATGGTTATACGGGACTTGTGTGTACAGGACTTTCGCAATAACTTACAGGGAAGAGTTTGGTGTAGTTCGTTGCTCTTCACATAAAGGAAGATCTTGTACCTACATATTTTTAACGTTTCGAGCCTTGTAAAATCGCAATGTTAAAAGTGCCACGCCCACCCTCCCAAATTCATCGAAATCGAACCAATACGAAGCGAGCATCTTACTTTAAACGAATTGTCGAAACGACACTTAAGGAATCACATTTCGCGCTACGCAGTCTAACAGATCAATTTTTAACCAATGAGAGATAGGAAGCTGTAATTTTTTATTCACGATCAGCTCCGAATGGAATGTAGAAGCAACGTTGAAAATGCCACGCCCACCGCCTTTCCGTCCTGCCTTATTCACATTGTTATCTGATTTGTAATTGTTGCGCTTCAATTAGGAGTAAGCTCCTCCCACAACGTATCGAGGCGATATCCTGATTGGTTCCGGCGATACAGACTCTCAACTATGTCCTGCCATCTGCGAGCTACCTCATCTGATTTGCAATTGTCTCATTAACTAAAACCAAGCTCCTCCTAGTAAGTTGTGATTTGTGCAGAGAAAATCACCAAACTCGTTTGAACCAATAAGAGGCGAGCAAATTTCACTTTGAAATTGTAATGCTCACGTTTCGTGATATGTTGATTGGTAGTGCTCATCTAAACAAATCAATTTGAACAAACCAATAAGAGAGAAAAATGCCACGCCCACATTTCATCCCGTTTTACTCGTATTATCACCTGACGGACACCTAATTGTTGCGTAAGCTCCTCCCACAACGTATCGAGACGATGGTTTGCTTGGTTCTGGTGGCGCAGACTCTCAACAGTATCAATTGTAATAAGGATCCAACGTTCGAATTTCTAATCTACAGTCAACGTTCTCTGTGATTTGCAATTGTTTCATAGACTGGAAGCTCCTCCTACGGTCTAGCGAGGTAATGTTCTGATTGGTGCAAATTCGTCTTAAATCAAAACGAAGTGAATGTCAACGTGATGGTCAACGAATCGCATTGCGTGATATGTTGTTTGGTGCTGATCATCTAAATACCATCGTATTAGGCCTATTTAAACCAATAAGAAATTTTGTACTGGTCAGCTTTGGATTTACCTATGGGATGGTGATTCCGAGTAAGCGCCAAATTCGAAACTAAACGTTATTGTACTACTTAAAAAAATGCAATTTTATAAATTACCGACGAAGCACATTACGTCAACAAGTTTTGTGTTCATCGTTTCGATGTGCCATACCTCATTTAAAAATAAAATAGCCGTCGTATACCGTGATGCGTTCATGCGTTGGATACGGTTCGCTGTTCACGATTGTTCTTCTTCTTTCTTTTGCTGCTTCCTTAATTGTAATGTTGGATGACAGTCATTATGTAGGTACCAAATCCTTGTTGATTGTACTTTTACGTTTATGGCCTTTGATTCGTAGGTCTCTAATGTGACGGTTCCCTTAACAACGCAGATTTAAGAGCCAATGGGCGAAATTTTCTTAACACACGGACTGAGGTCGAGAAAACGCGGCGATTATCATAAAAATTTGACTATTGCGATCGTGATCCAACGAAATCGTTTTAGCTTTACTCCATCCGAGGTCTAAATAGATCAATGGAAGCCACGCAATTTCCAGAGCAAATGAGCGAATTTTTCTCAATACACGGACCGAGGTAGAAAAGAAATCTTCCATCTGTACCAAATAAAATAGTTATAGTACTACTCGAACCGAGGTCTAAATAGATTGATTTGAAACTATGCAGGTTTAAGAGACAATGGGCGCATTCTTTTTTAATACACGGACCGAGGTCGAAAATAAATCTTCCATCTGTACCAAATAAAATCATTATAGCACTACTCGAACCGAGGTCTAAATAGATTAATTTGAAACTAGGCAGATTTAAGAGCCAATGGGCGCATTTTTCTTAATACACGGACCGAGATAGAAAAGAAATGTATTTGCTACCTTCTTGTTAACACCGGTTCTTCTTTCTTCTTTCCGTCACCCGTTTATATGATTCAATTAATCACTCCTTTTTCTACTGAACCGAATTATTCTCGAATAAAGGGAACGAAACATAAAGAGAGAGATTGTCTTGTATATGATTGTATGAATACATAACAGATCGAGTAAATAAATAATAAAACAAGGAGAAACAAGTGATTACTATAAAATTTTTGAATAAAAAGATTCATGATTTATTTTATAAATGTTTTCATTTCGGTGAGGCTATGAAGAGTGAAATTTAATTTAGTTTAAAATCAAATTTAGAAGCGGACAGTTTCGGTCGGGGGGAAAGTTAACTCATAACGTTTTATCATGAATTTGTAAAACCGCGGGATTAAACAAAAACACTTGCGTAAACCAATTAGCTTATTCAAATTTCGGCCCCATGTAAAACACAACACGCGGGTTTTTGTGTACGCACGCAGATTCCGCCGCCTAAATTAATATTTCCTTCAGATTCCGATTATCAGCTGGGGTCAGCTGCACAAACTCCGGGACTGAATAATTCAGTGACGTCTGCTGATTACGAGGTGCCAGCCTCACATATCACCCCCCTGAGTGAGGCCTACATCGCCAGAGATCGGGCGTACGCCCCACAACACGTAAGTTAGCATAATAATTGATTTTCATTCATGCATTTAATGTATTCGTATAGCTGTTGTTTTAGTCGGAGGCTTGATTTCACAACCTGCAGTCCCCTCGCCTCATTTACATGTTGATTTTAATTCGTCCGGGGACCTTACCTGATGTGATAACTTCTTGTATACACATCAAACCATGTTTTTTTTTTATTTCGTACTTACCTCGTTTTGTTTGGTCGGATTTGCATTTGCATTATTTTTATTTTATTTTATTTTATTTTATTTTTTTGTTTCCTAGGGCCGCTATACACCGTTTTACGATGTTTTTTAAAAGCGCCACACCGTAAGTTTAGCACGTATTTGCTTGCACTGCTCGTGTTCGGAATGCTTCGCATGCCAAATAAATTGAGCGTATGTTTCCTGTGATAACAAGCACAGACTTCTGACCATCTCATTAGTGGAATTTATTGCTGCACCATTTCATGGTGTTTGCAGAGGCAAATTGCAAATAGCCAGGCAACGTTTTGCCAGTTCACGTTTATCACGGAACAAAATAATTTGGCCATTTAATTGAATCCAAAAGGAACAATGAAGGAACTGTTTTACTAATTAATAAATTAAAAGAATATTTAACTGCAAGATTTCATTTGTAAAGTATTCTAAAAAGATTCATTTTTGCTTAAGATGATTCACAACAGTTGAGTCGTCTTAACTTTATCCTGCCTTTTGCTTTTGTTTGCCATTCTTCCTATTGTTGCTTTATTATCTCTTTTAAAGATGTACTCATACCATCTAATCCTTGTATCTTTAAATACTCTGACTATAGTTTCTCCCTTTCACAAGTCTTTACAAGTCTTTACTGTGGTTCTCAATATATTTTTGGCTCTCTTTTTCTTTATTTGTGAGACTTACAGTCTCAGAAACTTGATTGCTACCATCGCGAGCCGATAAAATAGTTTTAGAAATACTGGAACCGAGGCCTAAATAGATTTAATTTGAAACCACGAAGATTTAAGAGTGAAGGAGCACGGACCGAGGTCGAAAAAAGTCCATCAATCCATAAATATATAGACCACGGAGAATTCAGTCTTGTTCATATGCGGGGCTCTTATGCGTCGATTAGCATAAAAATCTGACTGTGGTCCAACGAAATCGTTTAAGCTTTACTCGAACCGAGGTGTAAATAGGTCAGTTTGAAGCCACACAGTTTCAAGAGCCAATGAAAAGAAATAACTGTATTTTCCGTCTGTACAAAACCGTTGTTTGTGACCTTCCATTCGTGAGTCTCTTATAAATTTGAATGCTGCAATCGTGAATGGATAAAATCGTTATGCATAGCACTACTCGAACCGAGATCTAAATAAAATAATTTGAAACAACACAGATTTAAGAGCCAATGAGCAGAATTTTCCTAGTACACGGACCGAGGTGGGAAAGAAATATATTTGTTAACTTCTTGTTAATACCGGTTCTTTTTCTTCTTTCCGTCACCCATTTAAATGGATTAATTAATTACTCCTTTATCTATTGAACCGAATTATCCTCGAATAAAGAAAACGAAACATAAAAATCTGATTCCGATCGTGTTAAAAACTTTTTCAAAATGTCATCAAATTTGTCGATCTCTTTGTTTGGTTGCAGGCAGACATTTTGACTCCAAATTTAAGCAGCAATATTCCTTTATCTTTTTTTTTTTAATTTTTACAACAGGCGAAGAATTTTTTTTAATTAAATCTTAAAAATAAATTAATGTCGTTAAGAAACCTAAAAACAAAACGATCTCAAAAACAAAAACTGTGAAAAAACAAGAGTGTCTGACAAAAAACAAAAAAAAGGATGCTTCAGATTTAACGATTATCTAAAAAAACAAAAACCAAAGGAAGCCATCGAAAAACATTAAAAAAATTAATGAATGTCGTTAAGAAACCTAAAAACAAAACGATATCGAAAACAATAAACTAACAATAAACAATAAACCAAACAAAAGATGCTTCATACTTAACGATTATCTAAAAAACGCAAAAGGATGTCATCGAAAAACATAAAAAAACAAAACAATGCCATTAGAAGAAACATAAACACAAAACGATATCAAAAACAAAAAACTGTCGAAAAACAAGAGTGTCTGCCAACAAATAAAAAGTAAGGATGCTTCAAATTTAACGATTATCTAAAAAAAAAAACAAAAGAATGTCATCGAAAAGCATAAACAATCAAAAACAACAACTGTGGAAAAACAAGAGTGTCTGACAACAAACGAAACAAAGGATGCTTGAGATTTAACGATTATCTAAAAACGAAACAAAACAAAACAAAAGGAAGTCATCGAAAAATATAAAAAAATTAAAGAATATCGTTAAGAAACCTAAAAACATAACGATATCAAAAACAATAAACTATCAAAATACAAAATTGTTTGACATCAATCAAAACAAAAGATGCTTCAAATTTAACGATTATCTAAAAAAAAAAACATAGGAATTGTCATCGAAAAGCATAAAAAAATAAAAGAATGTCGTTAAGCAACCTAAAAGCAAAACGATATCAAAAACAAAAAAGTGTCGAAAAACAAGAGTGTCTGACAAACAAAACAAAAGATGCCTCGAATTTAACGATTATCTAGAAAACAAAAGCATCATCGAAAAGCGTTAAAAAAATAATAGAATGTTGTTAAGAAACCTAAAAGCACAACGATATGTCGAAAAATAACGAACAAACCAAAGGATATTCATATTTAAGGATTGTTAAGATGTCAGTGAAAAACATAAAGAACAAAAGAATGCCATTAAATCGTTTTAGATTTGCTCGAACCGAGGTCTAAACAGGACAGTTTGAAGCCACACAGTTTCAAGGGCCAATGAGCGATTATTTCTACATACACGGACCGAGGTCGAAAAGAAATAACTGTTGCCGCAATCGTGAATCGATAAAAATCGTCACAGCACTACACGAACCGAGGTCTAAATAGATTACGCATATTTATAACAATATTCCGTCACAATTCAAAAAATACAATGTTTCCAGTTTCAGAATTAATTTCTATAAATTCTTATTTGCTTCTCAGCATGATAAGCTATTCTTCACTAACTTAGTTTAGCAAAAAAAAATAAAAAATCAGATTTCTTTCACAATGTTCACATTGGATTACCCTTTTGTTATTTCTTTTTTCTCTTCGCGATCACAGAATTTTTCTAATCTTTAGATTTAAGTCACCTAGATAGTTTTAGGCGTTTATGCTTTCGCTATTGATTAATTATTCAAGGTTTGGGTGGAAGACCACACTTGTGAACCCCACCTTAAGATTTCCCAGTTCTATATTTCATTTTCTATTGTACATTGTACTGTATTGTTCTGGGAAATAAAGACGTTTATTATTATTATTAATTTGAAACTACCTAGGTTTAAGGGCCAATGAGTGCATTTTTCTTAATACACGCACCGAGGTCGAAAAGAAATCACTATTGCCGCAATCGTGAACTGATAAAAATCGTCACAGCACTACACGAACCGAAGTCTAAATAGATTAATTTGAAACTACCTAGGTTTAAGGGCCAATGAGCGCATTTTTCTTAATACACACACCGAGGTCGAAAAGAAATATATTTGGTACCTTTGCTACCTCGTCGTCTTTCAGAGCATCGGCAAGAATTGAAAGAAGTGAAATCTTCATTAAAAATACAAAAATCTTCTTCTGGAGATGGCCTATTAAATGAAGGGAAAAGAAACGCGCTCCAGATGGAAGAAATAAATCCGCGGGAAAGTAATTCTCGGAATTTCCTTATTTACATCTAAGTATCCCATTTAAAGTTATCAAATAAAAATTTCAAACTCGCATACAAGCGGGGAAATTGGCATGAAGCCGCATTGAATACAAATAACGCGCCGGCAATAAAATAAATCTCTCCGCAAATAAGTCGACGTCTTCCTAATACGGTTATTTTCTACTGAATAAAACATCGGTTATGTTATGGGTATGGATTTGCTGTCGGGTAATGTTCCGACGTCAGGACGTCTTAAGCCTCGGCTGGAAAGTTTTATTGCACGCGATGCTTGTCAGTGCCGAAATTGAACGATCTCTTGAGCCGATGTGACTTGCTCTCTTAATATTTATAATCCACGGTGTACTTTGGGACTTGGTAGACTGACGTGCGGAGACGCTGCAGATCTTAAACTTTGCAAGTCTGCCGGATCACGAGAGACTTGCATGCATGTAACGCCGTAGGCTTCCGAGAAGAAACTGCAAGTCGATACTTTACCAGATATGTAACTTAAATGCAAGAACTAAAGAACAACTCCCCTACGTAAAAGTTTCATCTAAATATCGACAATTTTGATTAAGCTTTTAAAGTGAAATTTGCAATGAGATGGTATCAGTAGTCTTTCTTTTTTTCTTCTTAAAGTAATTTATATTTCCACAGGTCACCAACGAAGTCACTTATGCAGAATTATCACTCTCCCGACCAAACTCCTTGGACCCTGTGAAAAACGGCGGTGGACAATACGGAACCCTTCGCGGAGGTCGTGACGATTCAACCATCTACGCCCAAATCGACCACAGCCGGAAACCACCCCCGGTCCCAACGAAGACCACCCTAACGTCTCCGGTGGTGTCCCCCGTTTCGTCACTATTTCCGACAACGAAACCCGGCCTATACCACAGAGAGGTGGTCACCGTGCGAACACCCCTGATGGGCTGCCAACAAGAGAGCTGTGTTTAATCGTAAGGTGGCGGCGGGCGGTTAAGTTTATCCGACTTGTAAATACGTTGTTGAAGTGAGCGCGCGCGACAGAAATTAAATAAAGACAATAAATTCGTAGATAGGACCTTTCTACTTTAGTGAAGAAACGATTCGCCATATCTTTCCGGGGGGGGCGAGAGGAATTTGTTCGTCCCCTGCGACGAAATGAATGTCTTTCTTTTTTCTTATGAGAAATCATATCGATGTTTACGATATCCCGTACTATAATAATATATCAGTGTTGAAATGAGTATATCACGCGAGGTTTTACGAAAATTTTTTAAGCGAGTGTCTCGAGGACGACTTTAGGATATATTACACAACATATTTTTATTCTAGTCAAAAAGAAAAAGAATATATGCATATATGAATATACATATTTAATTAAAAAAATCTGTTTGTCTAAATTTTCTACAAACATTTAAGAAATTATATCTAATTGTAAGCGTAATTAAATTTTATATACATAATACATAGACCGAAAGATATTGAGTGATGTTGTTTGTTGATAGAAAATTTGTTTGTGGCGCGCCGTAGCACAAAAACCTTTGTACAAAATGTATATACACCACACCATTTTGACAATGTTATAAATATATATATTATTGAATGTGATCATACTCTTCGGTAAAGAGAATTATATAATGTATAAATTAAATTATATGCATTATGGCGTAAATTCCGTGTGTCGTTGTAAGACGCAGGCGTTTCACACGTTTCGACTACGTGAACCTGAAGGATGCACCGCACACCTCCTGGCGCTCCTCAAATAACAAACTGATTTACCTGTTGTAATTTCATTGTGTCTTTTCAATATAATTTCCTAAGCAAATAACTACTTTCATTTTCCTAAATTTACATAAAACATCAACAGATTTAAAGCAAAAAAAAGAAATACTGAATGCGAGCACTACACGAACCGAGGTCTAAAGAGATCACACAGTTTTAAGAGCCAATGAACAAATTTTATTCAATACACGGACCGAGCTTTAAACGAAATCAATCCATAACTAGGCCAATGGAAACCCAATTTTCAGTCGGACCGTAGTCAAAACGAAATACGAGAATATTGTAAGGGTATGAGGTGGAGGACGTTTATTTCGGTTTATTCGGTTTATTTCAGTTTTAACCCTTCAGCATTCGCGTAACAAAATCTAACGCCGTTACTCGCATGGATTACAACTGTAGTCCAGATTAATTATTAGTAGTATCAGTGCATTTTCAATTTATTCAGTGAATCAAACAGATGTGGTTATTAACTATCTTCTAAGAAAATGATTAGAAAAATTTCTTAGCAATTTTTGGTGTAAACAAAGTTAAATAATAATGATTTGTGAGAAATAAACCGTTACTAGAGATCATATGGCAATTTAATTCATTGAATATAAACTAAGTAATTATTTTTCTTTTTTTGTTATTATAAGGTAGGAAAATTATAAATGTGTTGAAAATAATATAAATAAATAGCAAGAAACAACTACAATAACTCGTGAAGATATGATAAAATGATTTATGTGAATACTCGCGTGGCACACACTCAAACTTGACAGTGTTTTATAGAAAAAGTATTAATCTAATAATCACAAAACCTTACTCATAACTTTATTGAACATATAATAGACAGCTACTTAAAGCGCTACCTCTGTATATAAAAGTGAATTTGACTTATGCGCGAAATATAAACCCTGGATTACAATTGTAATCCACGCGAGCAATGAAGGGTTAAGAGCCAATGAACAAATTTTATTCAATACACGGACCGAGCTCTAAACGAAATCAATCCATAACTAGGCCAATGGAAACCCAATTTTCAGTCGGACCGTAGTCAAAACGAAATACTAGAATATTGTAAGGGTATGAGGTGGAAGACGCTTAAAATATAATAAAATTAATTTAAAAACAGCAGAGAAAAAAATTGTATAATAATACCAGGGGCATCATCTGCAAAAAGGGGCCGGCGAAATCCCTCCAAGTGATATAAATCTGAACTGGCTTTTCATTAGAATTAACTTGTTATTCCGAAAATATGGCTCTCGTTAATTAACTTTAAGGCTAGTCCGGCCCGTTCATTATTCATACTCCGGCGGTGGAGTAGTGACGGCGGCGGCTTGGAGGCGGCGGCTGATGTTTATTCATGTAAAGAATTAAACCACTAATCAAGCGCGAAAGCGAACAAAAATTCATTTCGCCGCGACCGTTTCGCATTTTTGTCTGGTTTCCATTTCCGGTAAATCGCATACTCCGATTTAAATTTAGATAATTTTACCGAAGAACTTGGTGCGCTCGTTTATGACTATCGTCTGCGCGAAGCCCAAATTTAATACTAAATTAAAAAATTAAAATATTAGTATGCAAATCAAAGCCTGAAATACAATCAAGTCGAAAGTTCGAAATAAACGCGAACATTTCCGTCTAATCTGGAAGGAGTAATTCAATCCGAGGAAGAGAGAGAGAGAGACGAGGAGAGAAGTCTTATCATTCGGGGCGCGCACTTTAGGCGGCGATCAAATAACAAATAAAACAGATAAATTTGCATGGAAAGCATTCGATACTCACTTTATTTAGATCAGGATTTGATTACATTCTTCTGTATCGGAGTGACGTCGATATCGGCGTGTTATTGGATGTTAAACGGTGGATGCTCTGGCAGAAACAAGCTTACATTAGAAGCTCTTCTTCGCAGTGTTACGACTGCAATATCGACATCTCCTGTCTGCTCGAAATGTTTAATATCTGGCACAAAAGTTCACGTCTTTTCTCTGGTTTTATTTCAACTATGTACATGCAGTTTTATGCCAGTACTTCTTTTTAACAAATGCAAATTTCTTTCTATTTTGTTATACGAGCCGATTCAAGTTTAATCTTGATAACTTCAAGAATTTATAGCACTTCTCAAAACAACGTCCAAAATGAATTTCGTTTTCAACGTTACGATGCGATTACTTGATCAACATTACTTTTTATTACATCACTACTCGAACCGAGGTCTAAATAGATTAGTTTAAAACTACACAGATTGAAGAGCCAATGAGCACATTTTTTCACGTCGAAACGAAATCAACGACCAATGACAATCCAGTTTTGTACACATGTGGGGCTCTGATGCGATGGTTACCTCAAAAAACTGACTTTTGCGGTCATGATCCAATGAAATCGGTTTAGCACTACTCGAACCGAGGTCTAAATAGATCAGTTTGAAGCCACACGGTTTCAAGAGCCAATAAACGAACTTTTCTCAATACACGGACCGCGGTTGAAAAAATCACTCCATAACTAGACCAATGAGAATCCAGCCTTTAGTCGGGGTATAGTCAAAACGGACCACTTTAAAGTAAAGCTAAGTTACGGAAGAAAAACCTTAACAACTAATCCTTATAAATCGGCGTTTGTTTCACTTAACATTAGTGTGATTGATTTAAGAAACTTTCAAATTATTAAGTAAACTTCTAACTAAAATAATGAGTACTTTGAGAAGATTGTGTTTACACAGCCTTGTAACGGTTTCAGAAGAATTACAGTCCTGTAAGTTAGTAGCTAATAAAAATGCAATCAAACGGATTCGGAGAACCGATTCGATTCGGCGCGGCGTGCGTTTAATTGAAATGTATTCGGCGCGTTAAAGTCCGGCTGATTTAGGGCGCCGGCGTCTTGGTTCAAAGGCAATCCGGGTTCCTCCTTTTCTTTGTTTGCGGCGTCACTAATCGCCGCGATCCTCCCGCTCCGTGTCGCACGATCTTGAATTAAACATTCCAATCAGGCGTCCGCTCCTGATTGATGAATTATCCGCGTCGCACAACCGAAATCAATAAACAGTTTCGCAACAGACACACGAGGACGGATTTATGGGGGAAGAACCGAGTCTGAACTACTCGGAAAAAGTTTCGATGGAATTTTAGATGACCTTTTACATGCTTACTCAAACTAATCACGCTAATGTCAAATGAAACTTGTGACAACAACGCCAATCCCAAATTAAGTAAAACAGAAAAATTTTGATAGGTTTTGGAATTACTGTTCTTTATTTTAATTAATTGGACGAATATTAAAGCTATTCGCTTTGACTACGGTCCGTCTAGTTAGGAAACTGAGTTCTAATTGGTCCGATTGTAGATTGATTTCTTTTAGACCTCGGTCCGTGCATTAAGAATTGTTCGTTTATTGGCTCTGGGTACTGCGCAATTTCAAACTGATCTATTTAGACCTAGGTTCGAGTAGTGTCCAACTTACAGTAGCCCTTTTAAATAAAAAAAATAGTAATTATAAAATAATGGTTTTAATGAGAATGGTGACATCGCCATTTATTCTTTTGTTATTTTATAAGAATTTATTTTTTTGTTTATAGTTACGCATGTATTTTGTTAATAAATAATTATGAAGAGTTGTTTTTTTTTCCTTCAATAAGGAGCTGACAAGAACGTGTCTAACCCTGAACAGTTAGTTGTTAAAGAAATCGGTCTACTCACCCTAGGAAGAGTATCATCAATCGTAAACTTCCAGCTGAAACAAAAAAATTAAAACCATTAAAAATCAGCAGGTTAACAGCGAGATAAAAATAAATCAAATCATGTTCCACTTACCCGAGCTAGAAGACAATAATAGGAGTAATTTTTGTTGCTGCTTAAAACCGACGAAGAACAAAGAACTTTTTACAGAATGGTTTAATATTTAAGTATAACCAAAATACTTGCTGATTTTAAAGCGAGTTAATTTCAAAATTATAACTCTCTCTACTTTACCTGACATGTTATTTATCATGAAAAGTAGTTTGCAAAACTATTCATACCAAAAAACCATACATCGATTTTTGCCATAATTCTACAAAATGTAGCAACATTTAGAATAAAAATAGAATTGTAAGCAATTTAATTGTGTCTTTTCAATATAATTTCCTAAGCAAAAATTTACTTTCATTTTCCTAAACATACATTTAAAAAAACGTCATCATCTTTAAAGTAAAAAGTACTGAATACGAGCACTACTCGAACCGAGGACTAAACAGCTCAGTTTGAAACTACAGCCTTTAAAGAGCCAATGAACAAACTTTCTTCAATACACGGACCGAGGTCTAAAAGAAATCAATCTATTAATTTCATCGGACAAGAACCAGCTTTAAACTATTAATTTACATAAAACATCATCAGCTTTAAAGCAAAAAAGAAAAAATTTTAAAAGATATTGTACCAACAATTATAGCAACAACAATAATGTTTAGTGCCTTGTTTAAAAACTATAAATACAAAATTACAAGAGTTTTAGGACACCCCGTATAAGGTAGGTAATTATTAAAATGTTCATAATTTTAAGTATTCAGTTCTCGAAGTCAATTCAATTTGTTTCATTCTTAATGTTGCGCAAAATAATTGTCTTTTTTTGCGTTAACAAATAAGCTAAGATGAATAAAGTGATACACACAGCGCCATCGTACGTAGGAAGCACAAACTTCACTTCCAGGAGACGCAGCGGTGCAGTGGTCTATAGTTGAAGGACGAATGAGTCAGAGTCTTAGAGGAAACTTTCTATTTCTATTCACAAAGAGAAAACTGCAAATAAATTAACACCTACAATAGAATTTCTTTGTAGTTTTGGTTTTGTTATTTTTAGTAGCATTTGAAGTCTTCTACTTAAAGGCAATTTTGTCGACGATTTTAACAACAATGTTTATGCTGTGGTCATTAATACTCTAATCAATAATATCGTTTTATCAATTTGCAGGCAGCGGCGTACCTAAATTTTGCTAGAAAGAAACAGGTGTCTCCACTATGTAACACAATCTTAGAGTAATTAATAATCTTGAGCTAACATGAGGGTAGAGTTACGTAAACTAAAATCGTAATTTCATTGTGTCTTTTCAATATAATTTCCTAAGCAAAAATTTACTTTCATTTTTCCTAAATTTACGTTTTAAAACACGTCATCAGCTTTAAAGTAAAAAGGAAATACAGAATACGAGAGAACACCCGAACCGAGGTCTAAAGTCTAAACAGCTCACTTTAAAGCTACACAGTCTTAAGACCCAATTAAAAATTTTATTAAATACACGGACTGAGGTCTAAAAAGAATCAATCCATTAATTTACATACATCAACAGCTTTAAATACTGAATACGAGCACTCCTCGAACCGAAGTCTAAACAGCTCAGTTGTTAGCAACGCCGTTCTGGACCTTTAATTATTATTAATTTTAAGTTATTTTATTGTTGTATCAATTGTAGGTTAATTATTTCTCATGCGGAAACGGCTAGGCACATAATTAATATCACTCTTTCAACTTTATCGCTCGCAGCATCACGTTGCGATTTACATTGTAATCATAGAAAAGGTTAGTTTCCAAACGTCAGCCAATCACCGCCCGCGCTTAATTAAGTTCGAATAACTTCTGTTTGTACCGTTAGATCAACTTGAAACTTTATGTAAAAATATTCAGAGTAGTATCCTAGACAATCTCACCAAATTTCATCCCGATCGTACCGTTAAAAAAATAGTTACGCGACCGGAAGCACTCCCGCGCTTCCGTCGCAATTTCAGGCGTTTCCGCCCGTCGGATTATAATAATAATAATAATTTATTGGTCTCAAGATCACAGTCATAATTAACATGAGCAAGAAGTGATTGGACAAGTCAACTTAGTGTATACTAAAATAGAATAAAATGTGTTATGACGTCAGAAGCGGACACCCGACCGAGCCGGTTGCAGGAAACACCCCCGGTCGACCAAATAAAAGGACCCGCATCCGTTCACTCGCTCTCAGATCCTCCGGGATCATTGACGGGACGGAGTAGGCAGATTGAGGCCGTCCCCAACGCTCCCTTACCTGCCTACCTTATTCCTTGCGATTAACACGGATCGAATCTCTGCCCGACGCACAGTGGTCTCACATAGTAAATTAGGAGAACTTTATTATTGAATCAACAACGAAAGATCAGTCTTTTTAAAAATTGACCCAAGAAGGCATAATTACGTATAACTATAATTTATTATTATAAAATGAAGAATTAAGAAATTATAGCTAAAAAAATATGCTATCTGCAAAAAATGACTAATTTAAATAGTTAGATAATTTTGATGTTGTACTATCTTAGTTAAAATAAAATAAAAAAAAATTAAATAGAAGTTACAGTAAATTTTTTATACTATTTATTGATAAGCTTTCTCTAATTGTGAATAATTACAAGCAAGAAACCGCGATGAGATTCGATTAGATTTTTTCCATTTTTCTCCTATTGTTTTAATAAAATATTCATTTTTTTCTATTTAAATGTTGTAAATCCGTCATTTTGTCTTTACTAAACACAAAAACTTTTAATTGTCCACATTTTTACATGAGTTAAATGTTTACGAGTTAACCACTTTTGGAATAAATTCTTGTATTTCGTTTTATCTATAACAAACAATAATTCAAAAAAGTCAGAAAAGGGGCAAGTTCGGGCACGTATTTTGATTAAAAAACAAAATATTGCATTTTTAAGAGTAGCAAAATACATAATTAGTGATATGCAAACTCCTGCAAAAAAAGATGTGGCTTTTAGAATATGAGACAATTCAAGACAAATCAAATGTGCTTAATAATATTCATTTTTTTCGTTGATGCAGCTAAATTAATACACTATAAACATCTATAAACCTTCGATGATGTTCGACATTGCAAAAACAAAAATATTTATTGATAAACAATACTGAATAATATTGTGAAATGACGTAGAATCAAATGAGGCAATGACAGTCACTGAGAATGTCAACACTATTCTTTCAGTTTCTTCAACACAAAACAAACATCTAAATACATTTTCAGTCAAATAAGGGGTCGTTCCGACTTAATAAGAGTCTGCTTAAACTAAATGTGGTATTTTTTTATTTTTCAAAAATGAAATACTGAATACGAGCACTACTCGAACCGAGGTCTAAACAGCTCAGTTTGAAGTTACACAGTCTTAAGAGCCAATGAACAAATTTTATTCATAAAACAGACCAAGGTCTAAAAGTAACCAATCCATTTGTTGGTTGGCTGTGAACAATTAGAAGCAAAACATAAAAATCAGTACTCGTCTTTTAAAGTTAATTTCTATAAGCATAATTTGCAAAAGGCTCTTAACCCGGACATGTTTCCAAAAGGTGCCTGTATCAGTAAGTTTTTTTACCTACGCCCACGCATAACCAAAACGGTGTAGTATACAAGCCCGATATTTTTTTATTAAATACTCAGACATTGAATGACAATAAAATTAATGAATTAGAGATTGAGTTTAAAAATGCTGAATACAGTAATTTAAAATTTCCTTGTCTCACTGAAATAAATGCTAAACCTGACGCTGTAGAATTTTTAAAATTTAATAACTTTACACTACGCAGTTATTACTTTAGAACTCAGTTCAGGGGTGGTGGAGTTGGTATTTGGACCAGAGAATGACCTTGACGTAATTTCGGTTAACCTTGAACGATTCTGTATTGATAAGCAAATTGAAGTGTGTGCTGTAAAATGGAAATCAACTACTAACTCCACTGTAATAATTTAACGTGTTATAGATCACCATGTAGTCAGTTTCATGATTTTTTGAAGTTGTTTGATGATGTTCTACATAATAAGCACAACATTGTGGTCAGGGATCAACATGGTTTTATTGCTGGAAGCAGGCGAATGCCCTGCTGGGATCTTCTGTGACCTCAGTAGGGCTTTCGATTGTGTCGACCACAACATTTTATTTAGTAAATTGGCGTTATATGGTTTGAGGGGTGCCGCCATTGATTGGATCAAATCTTTCTTATGCTCACGATCGCAGTATGTAAGTATGAATTTTAGGAGGGATGATGTTGTCACAACCTATAACTCTGATTACACGGACATCAATATCGGTGTTCCTCAAGGAACTGTCTTAGGCCCCGTCTTGTTTTCATTGTTTGTTAATGACATTTCCTCTGTTAACCCTGACACGAAATTTACAATTTATGCTGATGATACTAGTGTAGTTTTGTCAGACGTATCTACAAATAATCTCGAAAGAAAATGCAATACATTCTTAGAAAAATTACATAAATGGTTTACTTCTAATAAATTACACTTAAACTTACAAAAAACTCAAGCTGTTATATTTCAAACTCGTCAGCAGAAGCAAATGGAAATTGATTTGAAAATAGATGATGCAATAATCAGTAGTTGTAACAGTGCTACTTTTCTTGGGACTCATCTTGACAAGAACCTAAATTGGAACAAGCATGGCAGTGTTTTGGTTTCCAGATTAAATTCTAGTTGTTATTTGTTCAAAACTCTAAGAAACATTCTCACAACAAAACAACTGGTGTCTCTCTATTATGCTCATGTTGAAACCAGATTGAGATATGCTATTATTTTTTGGGGAAGTTCACCTTCCATAAAAGATGTCTTTATTGTCCAGAAAAGGATACTTAGATCAATTGCTAATTCTCCTGCAATGGGTTATTTAGGAAATATAATATTTTAACTATTTATGGTGTGTTTGTATTTGAGTTATGTGTACACATATATAAAAACAAATCAAATTATACATTATATTGAACAATGAGGTGCATCACTATAATACTAAAAGTGAAGATTATTATCATATTCCGTTTGGAAGACTCTCTGTAACCAATAACTTCCCTGATAACATAGGCTTGAAAGTCTTTAATGCCTTACCTGCTGAAATTAAAAATGTTTCTCATTTAGTTAGATTTAAAAATCTACTAAAAAAATACTTATTAGGTAAATGTCTTTACTCTCTAAAGCAATTTTTTGAGTGATGCATTTTATGATCTTGATCTCTTGTTCTTTGCATCTTCTCTTTAGGGATTTTCTACCGAGTTAACTTTTCCTAACCACAGCAAACCACAGTCAACTTTCAATTTCTACCGACTAACTACGCTAAACTATGACGTCAGAGTTAACTAAATTGAACTATCCAAGTCTTGAGATAGGTAAAAGCGTGGTTAATAGCGTTATCTCTCTCGGATGTGTGTTATCTCTCTTGGATTAGTGTGTTATCTCTCTCGGATTAGTGTGTTTGTAAACAAATGCATGTGCTCATTCCATGGGTTACATTCAAAATTCGAACACAAGGCTCTCGCTAGGTAGGTACCGTATATCGTTTTTTATTTAATTCCAAGAACATACGAAATAAAAAAATCAGTTTTGTCATGTATGTGTTAACGTATCTCCGTTTTTGAATTATTGTCGATTTAGTGTCCATGTTACTAGCTTCTTCAAGTTTTGTTAGTAAAATTTGTTAGTAAAAGTTAGATAAAAATCATAATCCAGATACTTTTGTATCCAAGTTTCAAAAAAGTTTCGTATTCTTATATGTTGTTCTCTCAATAATATAAGTGGGAACAACCACATTATTGGACACTGAGTTACAGTAGATGTAATTGTCACGCCTAAAAGTATTGGCGTTAAATCATCTTCTACAATTGCTTCTTTTGCCTTTTATTTAATTTCATGGTGTCTAACGCAAAACACCCAAAGATTGAAAACGTAATTACATTAGTAAATTCCACCGCATCTAATAATAATTTACACAACAATTTAACTGTCAACAAGAATACCCCTGAACCAGAACATAACCACAATTTGTCCAATTCCGTCAAAAAGATAACTCATTACGTCATTACTTGACTAACCGTGGTTTGATGTGGTTAAGAAAAGTTAGCTCGGTAGAAAATCCCTTTTGTCTTAATCAATTTGACAATGAACTTGTTCAGCTACGATATATGATGACTTTTGTACCTCTTATTATGTGCATTCTCTACTTAAGATTTAGTTTTAGGAAGTGTTGTGCTGACATATTCCATACAATGTTATTATTGTTACCGGAAATAAATATGAGTGTGAGTATGAGTATTAATTTACATAAAATATCAACAGCTTTGAAGCAAAAAAATACGAGCACTAAAATATTATAAGGCGGTTTAAACACATGGTTTTATTTCAAAGATTCTTAATTTTAAATCTGACGTTTGATTTGTTGTTTAAAATTAAATGAAACATGTGCAAAAGTGACAGGTGACTCCTGTAGTAAGTCTTGAGTGACCATAAATGAGATTTATTTTACAAGATGGGCAGTACACTTTTCAAAGCTTATGTTGGTATACCGGGCGTTCAAAATCAAACTTCACGTTGGATTGTCAAATTCAAATTAATTCGTCTATTGTCAAATCAAAAATGAAACAAATCAAAGTTGTAATTATGCATCACGGTTTATTATTTCATCTTTTTTGAAAAAGAAATAAAGCTCCTATGTATTTTGAGACAGACGACAAAATTAGAAGAAAAAAAAACTAATGAAAAACGAAACCAAAAACTAAATGAAAGAATGAAAAGCAAAAGGCAAATAAAAAGTGAAAACGAATTACAAATGGAAGCGAACTGAAAGGAAAAACAAAATTTAAGATCCCGGGAAGTCTAGTACGTCGTTCGACTAATGATTCCAGCAGCGCCATCTACCATACGGAAGCTGAAGTTACACAGTATTGCCGTCTATGAAAGCACGTCGTAAACTGTATTTTAATATTTTCTTTTGTGAATTTTTCAGGAACGTTCTTCAGGAAAACAAAACTGAATGAAAGAAAAAGCCTCAGGAATTCAGGATTTTTTCCTGAAACAAATCGAGATATAGATTACGAGGGGCTTTTTGAGTAACTAAAAGAAGCAGTGAATCTGTTTAGCGCCCAAAATTAATTATGTTTCTTCCTCAAACACAAAGAACACGACCTATTCCAAATTTATAATCACCAAAACAATCCTAATTATGCAGTTAAACAATCGTTAAATGAATCATAATCATAGATTAATGAATTATACAAATTACGCACTTCACTCATAAAAAAAAGAGATACAAATGAATGAGTTCCTTTGATTAACTATACACGACAAACATTAGTAGTCTACCAACTTTAATTACTTAACATTCTATTTCGTTCAAAAAAAAAAAAAAACAGAATACTTTTCGAATGCACATTCTCAAAACTGTAGATACGTGGGTGGGCATTTGAGCAACAAGGCGATTATGTATTTTCTCCTCGATTTACGCTGAGTACGACGATTTCGAACAACCGCTTTTAATTGTTAACGGTAATTAGCGGTCGGATATTTCCGTTCGAAACCGAACACGGCAGTGTGTTGAGACATGGCCTCGAAGGGTAAGCTGAATGAAGAGGTGAGTCGATTTTTTATTTATTTTTATTGTCACGGTGGTGTATCGACGAACGCGAAATAAATTGGTGCCAAGATCTTGCTCGTTTCGACCCAATTCATCCGGCGAACTTTCCGAATTGATAAGATAAGGGACTTATCAATGCAAGTGGGTCATTGCTGAGGCCACGCCTTTTGTTTCTGTTTATGTGATTAACCTGACAGGTGTTTGTCTTGTTTTGCAACGAAATGTTTTACGAAAATTTCGGTTTCGTTACGATTTTTGGGCGTGCATGTTCGAGACCGGTTAACGGTTAATTTCATTTTGTTTGTTTATTATTGTATGTAGCCTAACAAACGCGGATGGTACTTTTCTGAAGTTACTGCTGACACAAGAGATTCTACTAAGATTTAAACATTGCCGAAATGATTTAAGTCGTAAATACCGAAATTTGAGTATTTTTCTGTAAATATTATATAGCTGCGGCATTTATATACCAATTATTAATGAATCATCGCTGCGTTCACTAATGTTGAATTTTTCGCCGGCAGATGGCGGCTGCGTTGCGTATCTCATTCTCATCGCGGCATGCTTGCAGAGTTGCCAATAGGCGTTCAGCATCTAGCTTAAAAAATACTATAGGCCGACTGAAAAAAATCAAACTTTATTTTCGCTTTATTCAATACATTAAATTCCGTATCTACGCACGCAACAAGCTCAAAAAGTGTCGCCTCCAATTAACTAAATTAAAAGGAGCCCCAGGGTTTACTTAATTAAAATTTACTAAATTTTTTGTAAGGGTATTAAATTTAAAATATACGCAGTATGGAATTAATTAAACCGTGAATAAAATTGCAAGAAAATTTAATTATATTGTATCATTTTATTTGAAAGTTAATTTATTGTTATAAAAAAATTGTTGCAAGTCAGATTCCTCCACAGCTGTCTGGGTCTCTGTCCAAGTTTGAGCCGAGGCAGTTGTGGAGGAATATACGGACCGAGGTCTGAAAGAAATCAATCCATTAATATACATAAAACATCATCACTTTTAAATCAAAAAGAAATACTAAATACGAGCACTACTCGAACCGAGGTCTAAATAGCTCAGTTAAAAGCTATAGAATTTTAAGAACCAATGAACAAATTTTATTCAATACACTGACCGAGGTCTAAAAGCAATCAATCCATTAATTTACTTAAAACATCATCAGCTTTAAAGCAAAAAAGAAATAATAAATACGAGCACTACTCGAACCGAGGTCTAAACAGCTCAGTTAGAAGCTATACAGTTTTAAGAGCCAATGAACAAATTTTATTCAATACACGGACCGAGGTCTGAAAGAAATCAATCCATTAATGTACATAAAACGTCATCACCTTTAAAACCAAAAAGAAATACAGTGGAGACTCGATTAACCGGCCTAATTGTTGTCGTAAGGCATTCAGATAATCGAAAATCCAGATAATTGAATACGTACACATAACGTACACATAATGCTAGGTGTTTATTCAAAACAACAAAAACAAATAAAACTTATCAACCAAAATCATTGTGCATTAAGAGATTAGACATAGATTTTCGTACGTAGGTATCGTGGTTGGCAATCCGGATAATCGCGAATCCGTATAACTGAGGTCCGGATAATCGAGTCTCCACTGTACTAAATACGAGCACTACTCGAACCGAGGTCTAAACAGCTCAGTTAAAAGCTATGGAGTTTTAAGAACCAATGAACAAAGTTCATACATACATTCATACATACACGGACCGAGGTCTAAAAGAAATCAATCCATTAATTTACATAAAACAAAAAAAGCATTACTCGAACAGACCAGTTTGAAGCTACACAATTTTAATTTCCCTGAAAATTTTACATTTAAATGTACAGTATAAGATTAAAATAATGGAATTCGATGTGAAGCAGTCGATTTTAAAATGATAACTTGTTACTGTCTCTACATTTTACGTCATGTTATTTTAACTACTTTCCTCAAAATGATTTTGTACTTCAGCTCATCACACCGAGCAGGGTTGGGAAAACTACGTGTAAAAAATATTTTCTACATTACATTACGTCTGGACGTAATATTTATGTAATTTTTACTCGATGTAGTTTATGTCAAATGTCACATTTCTAACCTCAAAATATTGCGTTTTTCTTTGTTTTTTGATTCTTGTATACAACAATTTTATCAATTTTACATGAAAATAGATATTAGATTGTGTAAAAATGAATAACTATAATCTGAAAATGAAGAAGTAGAAAACAACGTAATTTATAAAGTAATTAATTCATTTTTCACGACGTAGATAATTACAAAATCTACGCGTAATTAATGGGTATTTATACGTCTCATTATCTACGTCCCAACCCTGATACCGAGTAATAATTCCCTTTCTCATAATATACAGAGACATCATCACGTGACTGATAAATACTGTTGATTAGACAGCCTTCAGGCTATTGGCAATATTGAATGAGGAATGGTACACTGAAGGTTTCTCACCTGCTTATTTTATTTTATTAGTATTAAGGGTATTATTATATTATTATTTTTGCCAGATTCATCGAAATAACTTAATCAAATTAAAATAATATTCTGTTTTAACATAAAAGGTTCTGAGTTACGTGAAATACTAAACGAGTATTTATTTTTTATGTGAAGATAGCTACGTGGTTCTATTTTCTGTGAAAAATTTAAACAAGTTATATTTCAATTATTGTTATTGTGCGCTATGGTATTTTTTAAAGAAAATTTCCTTTATTTTCGTTGTAAAATCCGCTCTTGTAATAAAAGTCATAAAAAAAATACAAAGTTGTGACTGAAAGAAATTTAATTGCCCTAAAACTTCAAATCAAATTTTACTAAAATCACTGCAGAACATTGCACTACCATGGCATACAAATGATTATGACCTAGTCATGACAATGTTGCCGAACTTTTGAATCTAAAAGTCCCTATGAGTTTTAATATAGGAAATAAAACTGTAAATAAAAAGTCGGTCTTTATTAAAATTAACAAAACTACTTTCATTAAAAGAATAACAAAAGAATCTCTAATCTTAAAAACAAGAAACAAATCTTCGAAGAAGGAAAAAATTCATCGACTGAATCCTTCAATTATGGTAACAATGTCAAAAAAAATTTATAACATAAAATAGAAGTTAAAATTAATGAGTCTTATTCCGATCTTATAGTTAAAGCTGTGCTCAAGTAAAGTCGTGGATAAAATAAATAAGAAACAGTTTATGCCAATTTAATGTGTAAGAGAGTGACAGACGAGCGTTGCCATGGGAACAAGTTACTCCTATTAAATTAATCATAGGATGAGGATCGGGCCAACGCATTTATTTTCACATGAATAAAAATTTCTTTTTTTCCCACGTGACATAAAAAAAATTTTAAAAATGAAAAATTCTCTTGGGTTGGCAACATTGCACCAACAGTTTTCTATAATGGTGTTAGTTTTATTTGGTAGATGGCACTGTTAATTTTGAGGCTATGCTTAAAATACAGTAATTAAAGTTATTACTTTATTTATTGCCTTTTAATCTTAAAATATTTTTTTAATTGAAGTATTAAGTATGAATTTCCTTAGATTTTATAAAAATTCCCTTCATTCCTAAAGGTGCTTAATATTCTCTGAAAAAAAAGGGAAATTTCCCTAGAGTTGGCAACGCTGAGTCACGAACGGTCTAAAGCTGGATTTACGTGGAGCGTTGAGCGCGTCAAAACGCCGGGCGTACTGTCCTCCCATTGGTTAATGGTCGTTACGTAAAGAGCAGTAGCCAATGAGAGTACAATACGCCCGGCGTTTTGACGCGCTCAACGCTCCATATAAATCCAGCTTAAAGGCAGAAAAATCTACGACGTTAACAGTGTTGCCAATAGGCATTCGTAAAGTCAGAACCTTTAGCTTAACTACTAAAAAGTCACTAGAAACAAATGCCGACAAAATCAAATTATGTCTTCACTTTTTTGAAAACGTGAGATGATGCTTTTTGTTAAAAACATAAATAAAAGACGATCGATCGTTTAACAAATGCAAGGAACAAACAATGGTCAACGATTTGGATATCAAAAAGAAAAAAAAATACTTTCACGTCAGGAAATAAATTTAGCGCGATTACAAAAATTTTGCTCCGAATTTCGGCTTTTTTCTTCATAAAACATAACGAAAAAAACAAAAGACGATCGATAGTGTAACAAATGCCAGGAACAAAAGTTTTGGTCGACGATTTGGATGTGAAAAAAAAAAGACTTTTCCGTTTCTACTTTTAAGTCGAACAATAAAAGCATTAAGAACGATGACAAAAAAACGTTCGAATTCCGAATTTTTTCTTCATAAAAAAGTAACGATAAAACAAAAGGCGATCGATAGTTTGACAATTAATGCAAGAAAGAAAAGTTTTAGTCGACGATTTGGATGTGAAAAAAAAACTTAGTTTTTACTTTTGAGTCGGACAATAAGACAAAAGAGGTTCAGATTCCAAACGAATTTCGACTTTTTTCTTCATAAAAAAAATAACGAAAGAACAAACATACGATCGATAGTTTAACAAATGCAAGAAACAAAAGAGTTTTGGTCGACGATTTGAATGTGAAAAAAAAATTCCGTTTTTACTTCTGGGTCAAGGCTCAGAAGACTAGAAGAGTGACGACAAAAGACGTTCGAATTTCGACATTCTTCTTCATAGAAGAATTACAAAACAAGAGACGATCGATAGTTTAATAAACAATGCAAGAAACAAAAGTTTTGGTCGACGATTTGGACGTGAGTCAGTCAATTCTTATTACAAATGGAATGAATTTAGCTGTCTTTGGTACAACGTTGGACTCAGCTGCAACGTTGGACTCAGCCCATCGAAGGGCCATCGATTTACATAACTAAATCGCTACATTTTAAATTTAATAATAAACTGCATTCGTTTTTGAGGAGCATTTGAACTGGCCACGACGAGTCAGATTCCTCATCTAACCCGGCGATTCATTTGGAAAAATCTTTAAGTCTTTAAGGGGACAGAATGAAATACTCCAATGTAGGTATACTTGAGGTAGTACAACAGGAAATATCGAAGGAAATTAAAGAAGCAGAATTTTTAGCTTTGATAGCCGATGAAACGAGTGATGTCGCATCTATACATCAAATGGTTGTTATGAATGGTAAGCCGATTGAAAGATTTTCTTGTCCTTTCAAGTTATAACGCCCAACCTGTATTAAAAATGAAGTTGGCCGACATTTAGAAGGAAATGAACATAAATTGATAGCTCAAACATACGACGGGGCATCTGTTATGAGTGGGACATCTCGTGGAGTTCAAGCAATTGTCAAGGAAGTTTATCACCAAGCCCAGTTTATACATTGTTGTGCACATCAGCTGAACCTGGTCGTGACAAAAGCGGCATCAGTTAATTGAAATGTACGGATATTCTTCTCCAACTTGCAGGAAGTTTGTACATGTTTTTCGACTTCTCCACAACGAACTGCAATTTTAGGCGAAATAAAATGATGCCGCATGTGGACATACTGTTTCATAGATTACAAAGCAAAGATATTCATTCCGTTCTTGCAAAGAAGCAAATTGAAGACTTTGAAAGAGAAGTTTTACGTATCAGGCAAAATACAGGAGATCAACCTGCTGTAGAAGGTCCCCTAAATAAAAGGAGAAAAAAGGAAACTGAATATGTAGGTATCAATATTGTAACTAGGATAAGAGAACCAGCAAAGGTGTACAGCTGAGAATCAGTCAAGCGTAACATAAACACAAGACGATAACATAAACATAAGAATGACTCCTTCGCAAATATGTAAAGTATGACTCACCCGCGCTGCAGAAGACCACCTGCACCATTACAGCGGGCCGTGCGCAAACTCTTATGACTCATCTCCGGGCACAGATCTAGCGCGGAGTCGTGTACACAAATGTCAAGACAACAATTGACGTCACGCCCCGGAAACGAAACCCCTATAAAAAAGGCAACAAAGCCAACGCTAGAAGAGAATTAGAACAAATCTCTTCAGAGTGTCATGTAGTCTAGTTGTCCGTTAGTACCCCAAAAACACAATGTAAGTAATCGCACTTGTAATAATTGTAATTAGTTAATAATAAATCTGTTGTTATATTAAGCTATGTCCCTCATTTCATGTTACTTAAATTATTACCGTAACAATATCAATGTAAATTTTTGGTAAAAATCAAAACTGCAACAACCCATGTTTTACACCACGAGCCGCCACTGGAGTCAGACAATAAATGACTTTTTTTCATAAAAAAATAATTATGGACATTAAAAAAATAACGAAAAAACAACGATCGACAGTTTAACACATGCAAGAAATAAGCTTTGGTCGATAATTTGGATGTGATCGAGTCAGAAAATAAATTAAGAGTGATGACCAGACTTCGGACATTTCTGAGCGTTGCCATGGTCACGTAATGCGACGACCAATGGCAACGCTCCGAAATGTCCGAAGTCTGGTGATGACAAAAACGATCGAATTCCAATTCTTTTCTTCGTAGAAAAAATCACAGATCACGATTAAGTTTCGAATAATCGCGTTTTCTTCCTCGGAAAGACATATATGTTTTTAATACTATTCCCACATTTTTTGCTTTGGGTTCAGCCTCAACCTTTCTGAACCTCGTCTCTAGAAATTAAAATTTTTTTAAATACTCTTCTCCAATTTTCTGCCTCGGGTTGGGTTGACCTTGACCATTAACCTTTCTGACCCTTTATTCTTGAAATTTTAATTTCTCGGAGATTTTTTCCTCTTTTCCCCTTGGGTTGGGTTGGCCTTCACCTTTAACCTCTCTCACACTTTGTCCTTGACATTTTAAAAATTGTTCTTTTAATTTTTTTCCAATTTATTGCCTTGAGCTGGATTGACTTTCACCTTTAACCTTTTCTGAACCTCGTTTCATGAAAATTGAAGATTTTTTTGTCTTAGATTGCGTTGACCTTGACGATTTTCCCCCTTCCTCCCTTGGATTACGTTGACTTTGTCCTTTAACCTTTCTGAACCTAGTTTCTTGAAATTTTAATTTTTTATAGATTTCTTCTCAATTTATTACCTTGAGCTGAATTGACCTTGATCTTTAACCATTTCTGAACTTCGTTCTATGAAATTTAAAGATTTTTTTCCAAATTTCTTGCCTTAGGTTGCGTCAATTTTTCCCCTTTTCCGTTCGGTTGGGTTGGGTTGACCTGGATCTTTCTGAACATCGTTTCTTGAAATTTAAATTTTAAAATTAAAGATTCCTTTCCAATATGTTGCCTTGGCTTGGGTCGACCTTCACTTTTAACCTTTTCTGAACCCTGTTTTATGAAATTCAAAGATTTTTTCCAATTTTTTTACCTCAGATTGCGTTAACCCTTGACCTTTAACCTCTCGAAATTTCTCTTGTCTTGGGTCTTTGACCTTTAACTTTTGAACCTTGTTTTTTGAATAATTTTTTTTTGAGTTTTAATTTTCTTATTTTTCAATCTTAATTTTTTGCTCGGTTTCGTTCGGACCTAATTAATGTATTATATATTTATTCAATTTTGAACTGATATTTATTTGATAGTTTAGGTCCCAACCCGACGTCCTGCTGCCGATTCTTGACCTTCTGCCAAAGAGGCCTCTGTTCTCAGATCAGAATTTAATGTTTTCATTGATCTTGTTTTTTTTTTTTTTAATTTTTGGAAACAAGGCATATTCGTTTGTTTATTATTGAATAGTGCGATCGCCTTTTGTCTCCTCAGGTTTTCCGATTTCTTGAGGCTTAATTTTGAGCCCGCAATTTCCTGTTGTCAATTTAAAATTTGCCATTTTCACCGATCTTAGTTTTTTGTAAAAAAAAAACCGGTCCTTCGAACCAGGTTTTCCGCGTCGTTTTTCTCCAGTTTGCAAGGCGTATTCAGAAAGAGAAAAACACCTCGTAAGTCGGTCGCAGTCGCGGCAGACAATAAAGTAATAAAATTACCGACCTAACACCTCTCCCGACAAGCTCATAGAAAATTTGGGGCTTTCATGGTAGAAAAAAAATTATACTTGTTTTGTTATTGAATGATGCGATCGTCTTTTTTCTTCTTCAGTAGGTTAATAAAAAGTAAAAATAAATAAAGGGACGAAATGGATCGATGGTAAAAAGAAGAGAAGCTTCAATTAATTGTTGCTTTTTTTGTCCTAAAAAGGGCAGGAATCCGATAGTCATTCATTTATTCTTGGTTTTCCCACAAACTGCCAAAAAAAGTGTTTTTTTTTCCTAATTATTTTAAGACTGATGTCACCAAACAATGACCGAATCAACCGAAATAATTATTTATTATAATTATTAAAATGATTTTAGTTAAAATTATTTTCAAATAAAATCATTAGATTTGTCACTAAACCAGTGACAAAATCACCAAATTGTCAACTAAGTTTCTTCTATTTGTTCGGTGGCTAGGTCATATTATCATAAATCTCTTCCGCGATTTAAAAGTAATTTAATATTGCCAACCAAGAACAGTAAAAGTCACCAATCTTTTTTTTTTAATGTATCAACTTTTACTATTGTAGCGAGACCTTTTCAATTGTACTGAAAATAGTACTGCAACCTTGTGCCAACTGCAAATTTGATACACCCTATAAAATCGTCGCTACTTATTTTAAAATGCGTACCTCGTAGAAGCAAAAATGTTTGTATATATTAACAGGACGGACGCGCTGTATAAAAATATATAATAAGTAAACAAAATATAAGATAATAAAAGTTCAATATTTCAACACTCTCATAGCGTTTTCCACTGGCTGTGCACCGAGTGTATTTTCATTTCGGTTCAGCTTTATGTAATAAAACGAGATAGAGATATCCTGAGTGCACACCGGTGCAGCCAGTGGAAAACCCTATCAGATAAATAAAATTTAAAAAAAAAATAACTTACTGTTGATACTGCACGCAGCATCTCCTCTTCTTCAAAATAACGTCCCAAAATGTGCCCAAAAGCTGAAAGCTGCCCAGTTCTCTCGTCTACAGCGGCGTGAATTGCACTATCACCTCAATTTATTAATTATTAATATTCTATTGGTCAATTAAAATTATATTGCAAGAAATAACCCGGCACTAATTTACTGTAATTACTTAAAGCTCGTCTTTGAACAACAGCAAGGCACTCGGGCATTAAACGATAAGCCGAAATACGCAAATGCAGAAAATGATTCATCGCGCTACTATTTCTCTTTGTCTAAAAACTCTTTGGTTTTTGCTCCAACGTACTCAGAGACGAGATAATTTTTTTTTTAAATACATCGCCTTCCCCGTCATTAGGTAACAAATCTTTGCGGATGAGGACAGGCACAAATACAATTTAATTTTTTTGTAAATTTCGACGACTGCGTAGCAATAAACAAATACTGTAATGTAATAAAGCATTTTGTTAAAACGAAAAATTTGTTACTCTTGGTTTTCGTTGTCTTGCGAAAATTGCGACGACACCTACGAGGACGTTCAGATTATTCTGTAGTTTCCTTTCAGTTATAGCCACCTTCTTTCAGGAATTAATTAATATATACAGGGTGTAATCAAATAAGTTTCGCTTATTACCGTTACCGAATTGCTTAGGGGCGACATTCACCGAGTGAGCTTTATTGTTTTACAAACATTCAAATTTATACTCATTGTAACTCACTCACTCATAATTAACCTGCCCGACTTTTTGTCATCTCGTGTGAAATCATCATCATCATCCACCTACTTACGATTAATTTCCCGTTCTGAGTATTTTTCGCCTTATTTAATTTCACCCCCGTCAAACGTCAGACAAAAAAAGCGAGCTCATTACAGTTTTGTTTATTTTTAGAAGCTCCGACCCACCTTCGCCCGAATATAAGCCGGGCATCTCTCAGAGTCCAATTAAGTTTGACATTAATTACATTATTAGAAAGGGGCGTGCAGACGACCGCGAAAATTTTCCGCGACACGGCACAACCGCCCCTACGGAATTTGTTTGCGCCGCGCGCCGCCGTTCGCGTTCGCGTTCAAACAATGCTCACTTATCTCCAGCACCTTTTAGCAAATTAAATTGGAAAGTGCTCCACTTTATTTTCGCTCCTGGGCTTCTCCAATTAAAACTGGAGGCCGGGCTTTGTGTGTTCTAGGAGTAATTTGCGCGAATTTGCTGCTTTCTTGAATGAACTTTCTAAAAAAAAAAAAAAAACCCACCCGACCTTATTGATTTATTAGGTGCTTGACTTCGCCCTCTGACGCTTGAAGATCCTTCAAAGTGCAAAGAGGGCGAATTCGCGTAATATTTACTGTAATTTCACGTCTGGTAACCAGAGACTGAATAAATACTTCTTTAAAGTTGTAGTTTACTTTTGGAAAATCGTGTTTACTTAACTCGTCTGCATTATTTCGCCCCCGTACCCCTGCCCCGAATTTTCTACCCAATGAGTGCAAAGCAACAGGTTGTCTAAAAAATGCCTACCTACCTACATAAAGTCTCAAGAGTCCTAAAGGGGAACAATCGTAAACAAAAAAAAAAACTAAAATTTTCTTCCATCCCCAATCGATCTGGGGCTCTTTCGCAGTCGCCTCCGACTTTATCCACCGGGTAATTTCATTTACAGTTAATTTCGGCTCCTTTGAAGAGCTCCGTCGCGACGCCGAGCGACGTTTCAAACACAATCTCATTCGGGTTTAATTAGACTCGGAGAATTCCTTGTGAATTGTAACATAATCGACTCGTGTGCGGTGCAATTGGTTAATTGCAAATCCGGGCGTGTGAAAGTGGGCGTGGCTATCTTACCGCATCTAAAACAAGTTGTCTTATTGGTCGCTAAGTTACCTGAAGCAGTAAGAGAAGGGTTTTATTGGTTAGCTTTAGGAGTGTGAAAATGGGCGTTGCCATCTCGTAACAACTAAACCGAGCTCTCTTATTGGTTATTCGTTAATTTAAAATAATGATAAAAAGATTTACTAATTTAAAATATGTACGAGTAGTAAGAGCAGGTTACTTTTAAATTCCGAAATGTGAAAAGGGGCGTTGCTATCTTGCCTCATCTGAAACAGTTGATTGTTTTTATAGAAAATAATAAGGAATTGAATGCCGAAACGTTTTTCCTCAAATTAAAAAAAATTCTAGGTGAAAATAAAATAAAAAGCAAATGAACGGTTGTTAACGAAGTGACGCAGCTCTCTAATTGCCTTTTTTTAATTTAAATAAAAAAGCACGGGTTTTATTGGTTAGCTTTAAACTGGGAGGAGTCAAAATGGGCGTTTCTATCTTGTTTCATCTAAAACGAGCCCTCTCATTGGTTGTTTTCTAATTTAAAGTTGTAAAGAGATATTAATGGTAATTCTTAAGTTGCGAGGTATGAAAATGGGCATCTCAAATTCTAGGTGAGAATAAAATTACAAAAAAAAAAGAAACTTTATTAATGAATTGAGAGTGACCAGCTCTCTCTAATTGCTTTTTTTATTTAAATAAAAAAAGACAGTGGCGGCCGGTGCATACGAATAGAGTGGGCACGGGACAAGGCCGAAGCATTCTGTTCTCTCTGCGTTGTGAAATAAACAGAGATAGCGCTCAGAAAGTACGTCGTGTGCCCCGCTGAATCGGATGAACCGGCCGCCGCTGAAAAAAGAACAGATTTTATTGGTTGATTTTAAATTGGGAGGAGTTGCTATCCTGTCTCACCTAAAACAAACCCTCTCATTGGTTGTTTTCTAATTTAAAGTTGTGAAGAGGTGTTATTGGTTATTTTTAAAATGCGAAGTGTGAAACTGGGCCTGTCACATCCAAATCGAACTCTCTTATTGGCTGCTTCCCAATTTAACATAATAATAATAGGAATAATGAAATTTCTTTCAAAAACTAGGCGAGGTTTTACAAAGTTATGTCTTAGCCTAAAGCCCTATGTCAAGGTAGAAGATTAATATGAAAAATCTACTATGTATTCTAAAAAGGAATTTCTGTAAGTCATTTGGTTGGTCTCAAATTCGAAGACGTAAAAGTGGGCGTCATTTTATAAACGAGCTTCCTGATTGGTTGTTCTCTGCTTAAATCAATGAAAGTAGGCGTAACTTCGTTTCGACAGCTATAGCGAATCCTGTAAGTGGTTATTTTCATGACTGGGTGATACTCAGACGCCTACTAACTTATTATAAATTGAAAGACGAGTTTTTTCCACAATTTCCACATTTCGATCCGTCCCCCCAGGTCTAAAAAAAGAATTTCTGTAAGTGCTCACAATGTCAAATTAATCCTTATCGGTTAGTCTCAAATTCGAAGGCGTACAAGTGGGCGTTACCGTCTCGTCGTTTTATAAACGAGCTTTCTGATTGGTTGTTCTCTGTTTAAATCAATAAAAATAGGCGTAACTTTGTATTCGCTGTAGTTACACGAAAACTATTGACAATTATTGTAATTTTGCAGTTAAGTTGCAATAAAATTAATTGATTGATTGATAAACAAAGACAGCTTTTAGAACATTTGCTTCGATTTGAATCTTTATCACCAGAATTTTGTATTAGAAAATATATTTTTCGTGGCGCCATCTATGAGCTCTCTCTCGAACTAAATATTTTACGCGGTAAATTTAAATATTTGCAGCGTTTTTTTCTGTCTCGATTAAAAATGTAACGGTTCTCGTAAAAAACAAAAAGCAACTTCTAAAACAATTGTCTGTCTTTGAATCTAAATTTTTAACCGAATGCAAATCACAAGAAAATGTAATTTTAGTGGTGACATCTGTCGAACGATTTAGAAAACTAATATGCACACCTGAATTTTGCACTAGAAAATATACTTTTCATGGTTTAGTGGTGACATCTATCGAGCGATTTAGAAAACAAATATGGACACATGAATTTTGCACTAGAAAATATACTTTTCATGGCGACATCTATGAAGTTTTTTTCGAACTAAATGTTTTACGGGGTGAATTTAAAGTACCTATTTACAGTGTTTTTTCTGTCTCTACTTCGAATTAAAACGTTTACGTTTATATAACGGTTTACGTAATCAAACAAAAAACAACTTGTTAATCTTTGAATCTAAATTTTTAATCGAATGCAAATCACACGAAAATGTAATTTTACGGGCGCCATCTATGAGGTGTCTCGAACTAGCTTTTTACGCGCTAAATTTAAAAAAAAACAATTCAATATGCTTTCTGTCTCAAGTTTGTTTAAATGTGAATTTAAACCAAAAATGAGAAACAATCCAGAATCGGTTCTTTTTTCGTCAGAATTTCATTTGTTTTTCCTTTCTCTTTCTGAAAATATTCTGAGAAACATTCAATCGAGTAAAAGTCGCTAATTCGTTTGATTCTCACGTTGTGCGAGAGCTAGAAAGCGACATCTATCGAGCCATTTATAAAACAAATATGCATCATCATACAACATTTAACGTTTTCAATTTGTTTCTTGTTTTCTTTCTAAAATCTCAAACCAAACAAAGACAGCTTTTGAAACAATTGTTTCGTCTTCGAATCTTTTTAAGTCAATCAGTCACCTGAATCTCGCACTAGAAAATATATTTTTCGTGGCGCCATCTATGGAGTTTGTCTCAAACTAAACATTTTATGCGATAAATTTAAATATTTGCAGCGTCTTTTCTGTCTCGACTTCGAATTAAAATGTAACGATTTTCGTAATTCAAAAAAAAATAAACTTAAAACAATTATTTGTCCTTGAATCTAAATTTTTAACCGAATGCAAATCACACGAATTAGTGGCGGCATCGATGAGGTGTCTCTTGCACTAATTTTTTTACGGGTTAAGTAAAAAAAACATTTCAATTTGTTTTCTGTCACAAGTTTGTTTAAACTGAAAATCGAAAACAATCGAGAATCTATTTTTTCACAACAGAATTTTTTTTTGTTTCTGAAAAGTATTTAATCGCGAGTAAATTTGTTTGATTCTCACGTTGTTCAAGAGATAGAAAGTAACATCTGGCGAGTAGTTTGGAAAACAAATATGCACACGTGAATTTTGGAGTCGAAAATATGGCGCCATCTATGGAGTTTCTTTCGAACTAAAAACTTTATGCGGTAAATTTAAATAGGAGTATGTATTTGCAGCGTTCTTTTCTGTTTCGACTTCGAATTAAAATGTTTCCGTAATCAAACAGAAGACAACTTTTAAAACAGTTGTTTATCTTTGAATCTAAATTTTTAATCGGATGCAAATCACACGAAAATGTAATTTTAGTGGCGACATTTATGAGGTGTCTTCCGTTTCGGCAGCTATAACGAACCCTGTAAGTGGTTATTTTCATGACTGGGTGGTACTCAAACGTCTTCTAGCTTATTCCATAAAGATAGAACACAAGATATAAATTGAAAGACGTGGATTGGCGTAGGATGAATTCGATTCGTCTCGTTGATCTCTGCCTTGCGTATTCATAAGTAGGGGTGTTTCAAATTCGTATGTATGGTTGCCTATCGTGACTTCTGCTAGGCGGTGGCGGTAAAAAAGATTTCTATTAACCAAAAAGTATCCACGCGGATAATTCGCGACCGAGAAAACTTCAGAAACGTAATTATCTCCCCCAGAAAGCCGGGGCTAACCTTAAATCTTTTTGGGGAAACGAGGTCGCTCGCGGGGCAAACGAAGTGTGAAATTTCAGTTTTAAAACAATTAACTTTCGGATCTCATTTTTAATTTAAACCCGCCGCCGAAGGCTACACAAATTCCATTCCCCCCCCCGAGACTTTTTTAAAAGTCGTTTACATTAACGGCACAAATAATAAATTGTGTCGGACGGCTGCAAGAGCGAGCACGTGTTAGCCCACGCAACCACTTCCTTTTCATGCAAATATTCATGTTAATGAGAGTAGACGTTTTCGATCAAACGAGTGCCAATTTTCGAAAACGCGAAAATTAATTGGGGCAGTTCTTTCACGGGGAATTCAAACGTGTCCGTTTGAGTGAAAAAGGCTATTATTTGGTAGTGACACAAGTTGCAATACGCCAGCTTCCGGTCGCCCCCTCGTTACGTCACAAGGCTGAGCGTTATTCAACCATTATCATGTCGTTAATTCATTGAGAGGCTCATTTATTCGTTAGATAAGTGCTACTAGTACGAACTACTTCTTTGAAATAGATAACGGCGAAAATATTACCGCCGCAAGCTTCGTTCCTCTCATAAATTATTTATGCGAGCGAAATATCACCCAAGGAACTTAGTATTTCTTTCAATAATTGATTTGACGTCCCCAAAGAGGACGAGTTCACTTTTTTTTCACTGCAGGAGAATGGGGGCAACTCCCTGTAGCCTATCGTAAAGGTTTTACGTCGAAAATTCCTGGGGCGATAACACAACCGAAATCGCGCCCCTCAAACGATATGATCACTACCCACCGGCAACCCCAACATAAACTTGAAATACAACAAACCATTATGCCCCGTTAACAAAGAGACCAGGCTGATGAGAATCCGCAGACAATAATAATTCGCGTTTCCATGCGAGCGACTTAAGATACTGCAGATGTTTCCTTCCACTCAGTATTCAGCTAAGCTGGAGGCTTGTGCTCTTATTCTAATTTGTTGGGGGGGTAGACTCTGTCATAAGAGGAAGGAATCCGGGATGTTGCTACACTCTCGAGAGCCACTCTTCTGAAGAGCGGGGTGCGCGAGGTCACGAACGCCCTTTAAATACCCTTGTGCAAGCTTATCCTTGTTTCATTGTAACGTAAAGTATCATCGTTCGCTTATCAATCACTGTTTAGGCTGACGATTTAGTTTCACAGTTTGTTACAATTGTAACTCGTCGTCCATCGCATTTTTAGGGATATTCTGGACGAAAGTCGCCCCCCCGAGATGAAGCCGAAAGGCCTAAGACATAAAACGACGGTTTTGTCCAGTTTTATGCGGACGTAAATATTTACGGTTGACGTAAAGGAGTCGGGTTGATTAAGTTTTATTTGAACGGCACTAAATTCGTTTTTATGTTGTGTCGAGAGGAAATTGCCGAAATTAGCGGACCAAGACGGGAATTTGCATGCAAAATGGAATGACCGAGGACCGTCACGTTATAAAAGATTGTTAAAACTGTTGTCGTCTGTTATATTTTATCAAGTTTAGAATTTAAGAAAGTTTACGCATTTTCAATGTATCCGTAAAACACGAGCAGGTTTGTTTATTTTATCTTATGGTTTGGTACGCCTCAGGCAGAGGGATGGAAGGAAAAAAAGATGCAGGCAGTTAGTCTCCGGGCGGGCTTTGAGTGGTAAACGTGTTGGTAATGTTGCGCTAATTACGCAGACAAGCTCGCGAGTGTTGTTGTAATGAATTGCAATGACATGTGATGAAGGAGCTGTGCAAGAATTGAGGCTTGCTGATAGGGCAACAGATAGGGCATTCTATCATAAGGGTGATCGCTCTGTATTCGCCGATAGTCAGAGAGAGTAGGGGATCACTCCACCTGCACACGGCATTTGACCATATCCGCCGGCTGCAGAGGCGTGAGTAGTATATGCCGGAGACACAGCTAGCTGTATACCTAACCAAGTGAATTGCCTTGTGCTTTTCAAGAACGATAATTACTTGGTATTGACGGGGCTGTGGCCAGTGTATCAAACACTGTGGAAGCCAGTGGCACCAATGATTCTGAGAACGTACGCTCAGAAGGCAAGGTATGCTAATATCCACCTGGGGTTCGTCTTTATGCATGCGAAGTACGAAGATGGACATTCGAGGATACCTTCCCCGTGAGTTCCTATCCCTACAGGGAGCTACTGCGTCTAGATTCGCTGCTAGAGTTGGCGGGGCCGGGAAAAGGCCCCGGTGAGTAAAATGTTCCACAATGTTGAGTAGATGCTCGTAAATGGTTATTTGTAGGGTGTTATTTGAAGGGTGAGTGAATGTTTATTGTAACTCCGTTCTTTGACATTGTTATCATCAGTCTAGGATGTTTAACAAAAAAAAAACTATCCTACAAAACGGAGTAAAAATCGAGCTTACATACCGCATGTTTCATTTCAATTGAAAACGCACATATTTTGCGCGCCTTCACCTTAAATCCTTTGATTTTTATGTGAAGAAGTAGTCGTGCCATAGTGATCAAAACAAGATGGTTTTATAATATAGCCTTTCTGTTTCGATCGATTCTTGGTTAATAAAAAATAATAGTTACCTGTTTTTTACCGCCAGCGCCTAGCAGAAGTCACGATAGTCAACCGTACATACGAGTTTGAAACCACCATAGTATATCAATTTATGAATAAGCAAGGCAGAGATCAACGAGACGGATCGAAATCACCCTACGTTACTAGAAATTCATTTGCGGAAAAAAACCGTCTTTCAATTTAAATCTCGTGTTCCATCTTTATGGAATAAGTTAGTAAACGTCTGAGTACCACCCAGTCATGAAAATAACCACTTACAGGATTCGTTATTGCTGTCGCACCTACTGTTATTGCTTTAAACGGAGAACAACCAATCAGAAAGCTCGTTTACAATATGACGAGAGGTAACGCCCACTTTTACACCTTCGAATTTGAGACCAACCAATAAGAGTTAACTTGACATGGTGAACACTTACGGAAATGCTTTTTTAGAACTGTGGGGACGGATCGACATCTCCCTACGCCACTAAAAGTTCGTTTTGTGGAAAAAAATTGTTTTTCAATTTATATTTCGTGTTCTATCTTTATGGAATAAGGTAGTAGACGTTTGAGTACCACCCAGTCATGAAAATAACCACTTACAAGGTTTGTTATTGCTGTTGAAATGGAGTTACGCCGCCTACTTTTATTGTTTTAAACAGAGAACATCCAATCAGAAAGCTCGTTTATAAAATGACGCCCACTTTTACGTCCTCGAATTTGAGACCAACCAGTAAGGGTTAATTTGACTTGTGGAAATTCCTTTTTAGAATAATAGATTTTCTAGGTCTTAGAGACATAATTTTGTAAAAAGTCGATTAGTTTTTGAAAGAAGTTTCTGCAATTTCAGTATTCCTCTTATTATTATTATTATTTTGTTAAATTGGGAAACAGCCAATAAGAGAGCGCTCGATTTAAATGTGGCAGGTCCAGTTTCAGACCTCGTAATTTCAAAGTAACCAATAACGCCCCCTTTACAACTTTAAATTAGAAAACAACTAATGAGAGGGTTTGTTTTAGATGAGACAGGATAGCCACGCCCATTTTTACTCCTTCCAATTTAAAACGAACCAATAAAACCGATTCTTTTTTATGCACTCACCGGCAAGAAACCGGATCACTTTAAATTTTGTGAAAAATTTTTCTTAGACTGCGTTAAGTACAATAATTTGCAATGCGATACACATAACTCGTTACCGCACATAAAACACATCGAGATAATTTCATAATTTATTTAAAAATAACGAAAATGTTGAAAATACCGGTTAAACAAATATTTAAAAAAATGTCTAAGATCACTTCTCTTAATAATAGCTACACTAATATCGCGTATTTCCTCCTCTAGCTCTTATTACATATTCTAAGCACGCATTCGTGCTCCTAATCATGGTTTTAATACTTTCTTGGGGAATGTTCTCCCATTCTTCTTGAAGAACATTTCGCAGGTCATCTATGGTCTGTGGTGCGACATCTGCGTCGTTTGAGCATTTTCCATACATGCTCTATGGGATTCAAATCAGGACTACGCGATGGCCATACCATAACTTCAATATCGACGGTATTCAGGTATTGTTGTACTACACCTGCAGTGTGAGGACCAGCATTATCATGCATTGATCATAGCATGAACTCCTCACCTATGAAAGGCCCATATGGCACAACTTAATCTTCCAAAATGTTCGTCATATACCTGTCAGCAGTTAGTGAAGCATTATCTATGAATGCAAGATCCGTGCGAACAGGGATAGAAATGCCTTGTCCACAACATAACAGAATTCTTATTGAACGGTGTTCTGCCGCAAAACGTACATTCAGTATACCGTCTCCAGTCCTTCTACAAACTCTCTGACGTCCATGTGGAGATCGCAATGCGATTCTGGACTCGTCAGTCCATTGATGGTGTTCCCAGTTCAAGTGACTTCTGGCAAACTGAAATCGGGTACGTCGATGTTGTGGGAGGAGTTCTGAACCTGCAGCTGGTTTTCGTGATCGTAAGTTTGCTTCCTCAAACCGTCTTCTAATTGTTCGTTCGCTTACATTGGTACCTCGGACCTCAGCAAGGCTGAAACAATAGTCAACTTGCGATCTCTCAAAACCTGATTTATTAAAAACTAATCATCGCGTGCTGTTGTAGCCCTTTTTTCGCTGATCCAGGTCTTCTAGTATAGATCTGTGTTTCGCGATAACAACAACAGCCCGTTGGTTGAACATTTGTGTAGGATGTATCAACAGTTCTTGCAGCGTAATGAATACTGCGCCCATCCTCTACAAGAGCTACATATCTTACAGTATCTTCTGTAGTCAACGACATTTTTTGCTACAAAATACAGTGTTGTGTCTATTGACGAAAATTAACATAAAAAAATAAACTTGTTGTTGCAGAACAATAAACAAGAATGCGGTACTCTTAAACGACAATAAAAATATCAACAATAGTGACACTTCTACTGCGAATTTTATATGTAAAAAATCATATGACATTTCTAAGTATCACGGCCACCTTGATCGTCAGGATTTACGGCCCATCAGTATTTTGCCTGCTCTGTCCAAAGTTTTGGAACGAATTGTGAGTGAACAGATAAGACTTTCATTGAAATATGTTTTTACTACGTATTTAGCATACTATTACATAGAAGGTTATTTTTCCTTTCAATAGTTTTAGTGAATACCTTATATTTTTAACACGTTTTAACAATTTTGCTTCCTACATAAAAAGTATTGAACCGTCATCGATAAAAAAAGACAAAGAAAAAAGCACATTCTCGTAAGTATAAGTTTCCTTGTTGAAAAAATAAAAGGTTACGGTGCAATTTGAAACGGTAAGAGCTAATGAACGAGTTTTTCTCTGTACACGGACCGAGGACAAAAAGAAATTCATCTATACGTGGACCAACAAGAGGCCATTAAGGGCCAATGAACGTACACGGACGGAGGTCGAAAACAATTCAATGCAATTTAAGTCCAGTCTAGTCGGACCGTAGTCAGAACGATTCACTTTAAAATTGAATTACAGAGAATCGTGAACAAATTAAATAAACAATTTCACAGATTTTGCTTATTCGCTGTTCTACATTTTCATAAAAATGCCGCTTATTTCATTTACTAAGTTCTACGCCGTCGTTTTTATTTCTGCAGCAAGCTGACCAATGAAATATGAGTTACCTTGTTGGGAAATACACAGAAGGTTATTTTTCATTTCAATAGCTTTAGTGAATACCTTATATTTTTAACACGTTTTAACAATTTTGCTTCCTACATAAAAAGTATTGAACCGTCATCGATCAAAAAAGATAAAGAAAAAAGCACATTCTCGTAAGTATAAGTTTCCTTGTTGAAAAATAAAAGGTTACGGTGCAATTTGAAACGGTAAGAGCTAATGAACGAGTTTTTCTCTGTACACGGACCGAGGACAAAAAGAAATTCATCTATACGTGGACCAACAAGAGGCCATTAAGGGCCAATGAACGTACACGGACGGAGGTCGAAAACAATTCAATGCAATTTAAGTCCAGTCTAGTCGGACCGTAGTCAGAACGATTCACTTTAAAATTGAATTACAGAGAATCGTGAACAAATTAAATAAACAATTTCACAGATTTTGCTTATTCGCTGTTCTACATTTTCATAAAAATGCCGCTTATTTCATTTACTAAGTTCTACGCCGTCGTTTTTATTTCTGCAGCAAGCTGACCAATGAAATATGAGTTACCTTGTTGGGAAATACACAGAAGGTTATTTTTCATTTCAATAGCTTTAGTGAATACCTTATATTTTTTGACACGTTTTAACAATTTTGCTTCCTACATAAAAAGTATTGAACCGTCATCGATCAAAAAAGATAAAGAAAAAAGCACATTCTCGTAAGTATAAGTTTCCTTGTTGAAAAATAAAAGGTTACGGTGCAATTTGAAACGGTAAGAGCTAATGAACGAGTTTTTCTCAGTGCACGGACCGAAGACGAAAGTAAATTCATCTATACGTGGACCAACGAGAGGGTATTAAGGGCCAATCAACGAGTTTCTCTCAGTACACGGACCGAAGATGAAAATAAATTAATCTATGCGTGGACCAACGAAAAGCCACTAAGGGCTAACCAACGAGTCTCTCAGTACTCGGACCGAAGACGAAAAGAAATTCATCTATACGTGGACCAATGAGAGGCTATTAAGGACCAATCAACAAGTTTTTATCAGTACACGGACCGAAGTCCAAAACGAGTCAGTCCATAACTAAATCATCATGAGTCCAGTCTAGTCGGACCGTAATCAGAACGATTTATATTTACTTTAAAATATAATTAAAGAGACATACATGAAACAAACAACTTCATAGATTTTTCATTTTGTGTATTCACTGTTTTATATTTTCGTAATAATATTAATATTCACATTTTTATTTCTGCAGCAAGTTGACGAATGGAATATGAGTTATCTTTTCGTTTGTTTCTTTAGGAGCCTTACCCTGCTTCTTCGTCACAGACGTGAACAAAAAAAAAACGTTACAGATTAAAAATTTCTTCTTTTCTCCTTGTCGGGTCTATCAATTTGACAAATAGAACACAAGCCACTGATTTCTACAATTAAAGTTGAAAAGTGAAATTAAAAAAAATGTTACTTCTCCGGACGCCTTTAAAACTGCTCGCTAAACGACGTTTCACTATGCAGCGAAATATTAAAAATAATTTAAATTAAATTAAAAATATTTTTTAAATCTAAATCAAGCTCGAACCGAGATAGGTAATCTAGAAGCTGCCAGTTTTACTTTTAAGAGCCAATGAACGTTTTTTCTCAGTGCACGGACCGAAGACGAAAATAACTTAATCTATAACTGGGCCAATGAGACTCCAGTTTTAAAACCCAACCAACGACTTTTTCTCAGTACACGGACCGAGGAGGAAAAGACTTAAATCCAGCGTTACTTCAGTTTTGTAATTAGTCGAACCGTAGTCAGAATGAAGAAACATACATGAACAAATGAAATAAATAATTTCGAAGTAATGCCGCTTGAAGTCAGTATCTCAGTAATTTGAAGGAATCGTGTTCTAAAGTGACTATAATGTTTTACCTGCCCATCAGTCTGGCTTTAGACCTGATCACAGTTGTTCCTCTGCACTTTTAGGCATCACCGATGATATTATTAACTCAATAGACAAGAAATTTTCTTGTTTAATGGTGTCGCTTGATTACTCTAAAGCCTTCGACACTTTAGACCATAACATTTTGCTGTCGATTCTGTACCACGTAGGCATGAGTAACGATGTCATTAACTTCTTTAGTAATTACCTCCGGAATAGGAAACAGGCAGTAAAAATCAGAGATGAAGTCTCAGAATTTATTTCTATTAAGTGTGGTGTTCCGCAAGGTAGTATTTACGGTCCCCTATTGTATATTTTATATACGTCTTGCTTTAATACAATCACTCCTTATTCTAAGTTACACTTACGCGGATGACACACAGATCCTTTTTTCGTTTCCGGATAATACCACTGTAGATATCGTTAACTGTGTTAACCATGAATTAGAGCACATTCGATTATTATCTGAAAATCATAATCTTAATATAAATCCTTCAAAATCTTCTGTACTAGTATTCGGTTCGAACGATATCATTAAAACTATTAACCAAGTTACTGCAATCAAAATTGGACGAGAAACGATAGATTTGGCGAACTGTGTCTAGATCCTTGGCCTGTCTCTGCATTGTAAATTACGTTTCAAAAACCATATTAATTTTCTCATTCAAAAATCCTATGCCATCCTAAAAATTTTGTACAGCAACAGATTCCTTCTCAGTCCTGAATTGAAACTGTCATTATGTGAATCTCTCATATTGTCACGTTTTAATTTTTGTGACTCCGTGTATGGTCCTTGTATTGATGCAGTAGATAGATCTCGCATTCAAATGGTTCAAAACTCTTGCTTAAGACTTATTTATGGTATTCGAAAATATGAACGGATATCTCATACGTTGAAAAGTGCTAATTGGTTAAATATGGCTGATTTTTTCATAGCGTTCGGCCTTTATTCACCCTGAATGTATGGAGCTGTCTCTGTTCGCCCTACCTCGAGAAGAGTTTGCTCTAAAAAGTGCGCCAAAGTATTTGTTGTTTTATTCTAAACGCTCTGCATGTCACGTGATCAAATACTACTCCAACTCCACTCCGACACCGTCATTACAGTCTGAACGCACCCTATGCTGGGGGTGACATGTGGTATATTTAAATTTGACTTGAAAACGTAGGCGTTCGTCTTACGGCTTTTTCGCCAGAGTATTCCCGTCTTTTATTTTCCCATGAGGTTAAAGTAAGGTGAGAATACTTCGAGGATGTTCTACAGCAGTGAATCGAAAACGTCATTAAATTTCTGGCTCAAAAAGTATAGCGAAGCAAGCGTGGCCTAGCAAGCAAACCAACGCTTCACCTTTTTTCAAGGTTCAATGAAACAGACGGTATTTTCCTTCTTCTACCTACAGCCTTCCAAAACGAATCTATGTGCAGGGTGTCCCAAATTGGATGGCATTCTATGTTCATATCTATGATGGTATCGCTACCCCGTCTTTTATTATTCCATGAGGTTAAAGCAAGATGAGAATACTTCGAGAGTGTTCTAGAGCAGCGAATCGAAAACATTGTTAAATTTCCGGCTCAAGAAGTATATGGAAATGGACGTGGCTAATGGCCGATTTCTTCGTCGCCTTATCTTGAGGTTAAATCTATCTGTCAGTGAGAATGTGACACATAGTATGTGTACGACCAACTGTACGTCACCAACTATTAGATAAATTAACCTTAAGTTAAACATGGTGAAGAAATCGGCCATTAGCAAGCAAACCTTTTTCAAGGTTCAATGAGACTTGAAGAAAAAGAAGACGAAGGAAAATACCCCTTACCTTCTTCTTGGTTTTCTTCAAGTCTTTCAAAACAAATCTATGTACAGGGTGTCCCAAATTGGATGGTACTCTGTGTTTATGTTTATGATGGTGTCTCAGTTAATAATCAAAATAGAAGAAAACTAAAATCAAGAATCTAAGAAATCGCTCTTTTTAATAACGGTGGAGCCAACTGGGACTTCTATTAAAAAAGAATTATGTATGTTTGGTCTGCAGCTTAGCTAATGTACAGTTTTTAAATTCCCTGGTGAGAAATTTCAAAAACAAAAAGGTTATTTGCATCTGAAAATATTATCGTTCCTTCTTTTTACGAGTGTACCACGAGAACAGTAACAGAGAGCAAATTTCTAGTTGGACCATTGAAACCAGATTGAACCAATAAAGCTTGTTTATTTTTCTTCTAATTTTATTATTAACTAGGATACCTACAGAAATTCATTCAATTTGGAACAGCCTGTACATGTATTAGGCAGTTGAAAGTTCAAATTTGTTTCGCGCAGATTGGCGACACTGTAAGATATTTGCGTGTCACCAAGAAAAAAGGAACGAAAGTAAATGTAGTCGTGCGTGGTCGGTTTCATTAAGAAATTATTTTTTCTAACAAACTTTAAATTATTTCACATTTATGAAGGCACTTGTTTTAATTCTTGTGCAATACATTATTGGGCAAATTAATTCAGTTACGCCACTGATTATCCTACTATTGTAGTTGGGGTATTTTATTTTAAGCGGGTTTGGTTGCCTGATTTCGATGATCACATCCCCTACCGCCGCCGCCGATGAATATATTTTTATAATAATTATAAACAATTATTGTCACACCTTCTAGCGTCCCGAATGTTGTAGAAGTTTCGAGACGTGGGCTCTGGATAGTGCGGGAGTTGTACTCGAAGGTCCTTGGAAGATGAAAACTATATAAAGGCCGCTTTGCAGTTCGCAGTTTTCATTGCCAACAATAAATTATTGCAGCAATAAATCAATGAGCAATTTTTAATGCAGAACACTTTATAGTTGGCAATAAAGATTGCTGATGGATGAAGCTTTTAAAAAAGTCACTTTGCCATTGTTGACAAATAAATAGGTACGATTTTCTGCGATTGCAATGAGAATTGCCACAACTGATCAAAATATAAAGCTGCGCGTGCGTATTAATACAAAACGCTGCAATTATTTATTGCGGCAATAAAAATTACGAACTGCAAAGCGGTCTTAAAGCGCGCAATTTAAATTAGTCCTTGTTTAGAGAGTGATATGTGTGATTCGTAAAACGATGAATAAATAATGGAAGTGTTGATTGTTACTTTAAGTACAAATCAATCTTCTTAGGGACATGCTAGGAACATTAAATTAATTTATGTTGATATACATTCATACTCGTTTGATGTGTACAACCTAATGTGTTTTAATAATGTAATAATATATATACATACAATCAGGCAACGATTCAAAATATTTGACAAAAATAAATAAAAAAAAACTGTAGGATATGAAATGTTAAGAAAAAAAAATTGCAGATTCGGAAAAAAATAACTTCACCAGCGACCTAAGGTCGATGTGAAATTATTTCCCGCGGAAATTGATGAGAATGACGTTAGAACAACCCCTGTCTAATGACTCAATGACTCAATTAGGTTAACAAGTGTGTTTGAATGAATTCGCCTTAACCTGAAAAGTATTTGAATGTTAGCCTCCATCTCAACGGGGTACGAGGTGAGCCTTTCGCTCCAAAATTTTTAAGCACAAGTGTACCTACCTGCATTCAAATGTCTTTAAATAAAGAGACGTTGGATACCAGTCCGTACAGGAATAACCAGAGGATAATCTTAACTTAAGACCAGTTTATTCCAGATATATATGATTAGGGCACTGAATTAGACTCGAATTACGAGACGAAAGGAGCACACGACATCCTTACAATTAGCATAAATAAGTACGAATAAAATTGAATCGAATTGAAATTGAAATGATTAAACTATCAGCATTTTTGACCGAAGAAACCAATCGTACAATTCAACAATAATCACGACGCCATCTTTAAAATGAGCAGATTCCTTTGGCGCTTTGCATTGTATTCGTATCCTAAAGAAGCAGCCAACATCAACACACAGCGAAACATTGACGTTTAAATTGGTTTTACTATACAGACTGAAGACTTTCACTCTAGCCAATCGCATTTTAACGTGAGCAATGGGGATTACGTGTTGACTTAAAAGCTTCGCGTAAAAATATTTTTGTATTAAATTTCTGCACGGCAAAAGAATGCGAATTTTCGTCGTTTTTAGGTCGTTTTAATTTCTAGTCTGTATAATTTAGAGATTTCAAGTTTTTTTTCTCCGGTATCTACAAACCAGTTAATTAAACTCGCTTTAGAATATCTAACCGCGCGATTAATCTTCCGGAACGCATGAATAAGCTCGCCCCTTGGTCCTATCGGCCGCCTTCTTTGCCTGTCTGGGGAAATTTTCTAGGGATCGATAAAGTCACCCGCCTCGTCTGCCCTCGACAGACAGCAAGTCTCCTCTTGTTCTGAATCGTTTTCATCCGGTTGGGGGGGTGTCGTGATAGCAATGTAGGAGCAGTCGAAATTTAATATGAGATTTCGGATTTTATTTTCCGCAAACTCATCGGGCAAATTATGTATTTGCTCGTTTAAACGTAATCCAAATGCCTATCTTGTTAGCATGAAATCACATTGGCTTTTGGGAGTACGTAATGAGGAGGAAAATTGATGCGTGGAAAACGCCGACGCCTTATTAGCTACGAGCGCAGATTTATGTGCTACGTTCGACGTGTTCGCGTTTGCTCTCGTGTTAGCACCGTTTATATTTGATGCACAAACGTTTGTATGTTTTTTCTTTAACATATCCCAACGAAATCTCGATTAGGATGGTTAGTTCGAGGTTGGTTTGAATTAACCTGTTCATTGCAGATTCGCAATCTCGTTAACTTGGTCTTAAGACCTTAAGCGAATTCGTACCTCATAATTGTTAATTCAGAATGAAATAACGAGTCGAAAGTTGACGAAACATCTGCAAACAGAAGGAGACAAAAAATGAGTAAGCAAAAGGAGTGAAAAGTCTAAGTAAAATGGACCGAGAGAATTGGAACTTCAAGGAACAAAGTGAAACCAAAAGAATAAGAAATAAATCTTATTACTATGATGTACAAATGAGAAGACGAAAGAGAAGAAGAAGATAACCGAAAAAAATTATTGGTATGGTCTAGCATAAGCTGGTACAGTTTAGAAGAAAGTAAGATATAATAACTGGGACAATAGCCATTAATGCTGGTGAGAAAGAATAAACCAAAACATTTTGAAAGGAAACGCTAAGAAAAATCTGCGTAAGTAAAATGGGGGGGAGGTACGAATGTAAGGAACTAATAGGAGATGCGAAAGGATAAGAAGGGACAAAAATCAGAGAGGAAGGATAAGTACATGGATGGCGCAAGAAGGAGAAGGCCGAAAGATATGCAGTTAAAGAAAATGGAATCCAAATTTGCAAGAGAATTTGGAAAAATGCATTTGACGAAGCAAAACCAGATAATTAACTCGTGTCTAAATAAAAACATGGTCAAGTAGGCTACATTTAGTAATTCTGCTATGTAAATGCAATGGATAAATTCTCGATCACAACCCACTTGACCAGGTTTTTATTTAGACGCTCGTTAGAATTAAAATAGAACAAGGATAACCGGACAAATGAAAGGTGAAGAAAAATATTCGAAGATCAAAAGGTGATAGCTACAAAGTTCTAGAAATTGAGCTAAAGTCAAAACCTCTTAAATATTATGTATAGCTTGACGTCCCCGAAAAGAACTTTTTTTGTAGAGCCTTACAGAATTTTCAAAAAACGCCCTGAGGGGATGGTGCAATTCCAGAGGGTGTGTTGGATTCATTCCAACGACCACCCAGACCAGGCCACCGGCACGCCTACCAACTAAAACGCGATATTCTTTGTCCCCAAAACAATTTGGCATCCTTCGCAGCAACGGAAAGCCTCCAGCTCAGGTTCACTTAGGTCCCGATGTCCGCTTAGGTCTACGCTGTCCATTAGGTCCCAGTTATCCGCTACTCTTTGACCCTAAGGAGACCTTCCACATTTCAGTGATCTTCGTCCAATTTTCAGCGCTCTCAGGCATGAATCCACGATGTCGGCCGGTGTTAAAGTCCGTCCAATCCGTATTTCGGCATTGGTCCTCAATGCTTCCCATCGGTTGCATTTGGAGAAGGTATGGGCACGCCTACCAACTAAACTGCGTTCCTCTTTGTCTCCAAAACCTGCTGCGGCATTACCATTTGGCATTCCTTCGCAGCAGCGGAAAGTTTCCAGCTCAGATTCCCGTAGTTCACTTAGTCCCGTTGTCCGCTTAGGTCTACGCTGTCCACTATGTCCCTGTTCTCTGCTTCTCCTCCTTCTCTTCGATCCTAAGGGTGCCTTCTACCATTTTGGTGATCTCCGTCCAGTTTTCAGCGCTCTCAAGCATGAATTCCACGATGTCGGCCGGTGTTAAAGTCCGTCCAATCCGTATTTCGGCATTGGTCCTCATTGCTTCCCATCGGTTGCATTTGGAGAAGGTATGAGCACGCCTACCAACTAAACTGCGTTCTTCTTTGTCTCCAAAACCTGCAGCGGCATTACCATTTGGCATTCCTTCGCAGCAGCGGAAAGTTTCCAGCTCAGATTCCCGTAGTTCACTTAGTCCCGTTGTCCGCTTAGATCTACGCTGTCCACTATGTCCCTGTTCTCTGCTTCTCCTCCTTCTCTTCGATCCTAAGGGTGCCTTCCACCATTTTGGTGGTCTCCGTCCAGTTTTCAGCGGTCTCAAGCATGAATTCCACGATGTCGACCGGTGTTAAAGTCCGGATTTCGGCATTGGTCCTTAGTGTTTCCCAACGGTTGCATATGGAGAAGGTATGGGCACGCCTACCAACCAAACTGCGTTCCTCTTTGTCCCCAAAACCTGCTGCGGCATCACCACTTAGCATTCCTTTGCAGCAGCGGAAAGCCTCCAGCTCAGGTTCGCTTAGGTCCCGTTGTCCGCTTAGGTCTACGCTGTTCATCAGGTCTCAGTTGACCCTAAGGATACTTTCCACATTTCGGTGATCTCCGTCCAATTTTCGGCGCTCTCAGGCATGAATCCCACGATGTCGTCCGGTGTTAAAAGTCCGTCCAATCCGGATTTCGGCATTGGTCCTCAGTGTTTCCCACCGGTTGCATATGAAGAAGGAATGTTCAGCAGTATCACTTATAGTATTGACATGATGGAGAATCAACTTTTTTAATTATATGTCTATGGTGTTCAAAGGAACCATGCTCGGTGAGGAATTGGCGTCAAAATCTGCGCCTTGGTTGTATTTATCCACTTCATTTTCCATGTCAACATAGTTTTCCTCTCTGAGGGGTTCATTCTAATCGGATTTGCAACCTAGCAACGGTGATACCTCCTTAGCAACTGGCAGGAAGCCGCAATCTCGGCGATGTTCGGTGGTAACAGGATACGACGTTGTGCAATCTCGATAATGCTCGGAAGTTGGTTCATACCAAGTTGTAACTTGCAACCGCGATTAGACTCCTTTTTACCTTTTTGCTAGAACCTTAAGATTTCTCTTTCTATCGCTAACAAGCCAATGGGTATAACTCGCGTCAGCTTTAGTTGCCACCGTCCTATACGCGCTGCACACCCTTATTGCATAAAGGCGTTGACATTTCACTAGTTGTTCTTCATATTTGCCAAACTAAACAAGCTTTGGCCCAGATTGGTGCTGTATAAAGGGTGACTGACTCGACGATAGAGACGAAGAAGTCTTCTTTTCAATTCAGACGCCTCGTAGTTCCTCGGCATCAACCTTCCGGCGCTCTCCAAAACTCAGGTGTTCGTCAAAGAAAACCCCCAGGTACTTAACACCTTTTTTGGGGGTAAAGTCTACATCAGTAAGCCTAGACTCAGCGGTCTATGGTTCTTTCTGCCCGAAAGTAGTCCTGTTCTGTTTTATCAAGGGCTAGTTCTAGCTTATGTAGGTCCATCCCCTCTAAAGAGTGTAATTTGCTTTGTATTTTAATTTCCCTTCCGTTTCTCCCGTGACTACCACCGCTGAGTCGTCAGCAAAGGCTAATAGTTCCACCCCCCATCAGGTGTGCTCAGATTTAGAATTCCGTCATAGAGCAAAGTCCGTAGCAAAGGGCACTGGGGAAGCCCGCACGTCAACCATCATACGTAGATGCTGTGGGCTCATGTTCCCATCCCCGAAAAGAACAGCTGCTGAAGAGTTTCTTGATTTATTTATTTAGAAAAGGCCTAAGACAGAGCACTGGGGAACCCCGCACGTCGACCTCCAAGAACCTATCATCAAGGTAGCTACCCCCCATACGTAGATGGTATGGGATGATGTTTCTATCTCTGAAAAGAACTTAGCTGCTGAAGAGCTTCTTGATCCACTTATATAGGGTGGATGACTCCCTTTTTCTCTGTGATCGTGCCCTTATGTCTTTTTTTTTTCATAGTTAGAACTGTGTGGGCGTTTTACTACGTCCTTCCACTTTCTTCTATCTTCTCCTCCTTCTTCCTTCCAATTTTTTACGTTAGATCTTGCACTACCCTCATCCAACCATCTCGATTTTGGCTTCCCCGTTAATCTATCTCCTGTTGGTCTCCAATTTGTCAAGGGTTTTACTTTTTTATGTTACGTTTTCAGCTCTTTTGAATGGCCCTCTCATATACTTCTTTGGTCAACCTACTCGTGGATGGTGATTCATGAAGCTTTTTTGGATTCTGCTTTTCGTTTCCTTTCATTTGATTGGTACTTACATTCTCTTATATCTTTTCCCCATTCTTCTTTTACTGGCAGTTACCTCATCGCGAACTTCGTCTTCGTCGCTTGTCTTCCGCTTAATTAACCAAATACCATGGAAGATATGAACGTTGTCTTTTTTTTGCTTGATTAAAAAGCAGAACCATGAAATGTACTTTTTCGTTCCTTATTCGCTCAGTTCCTCCGGATACGATCGTCATATAAACTTCGTCGTGTCAAACGAATTTAATTAAGTTTTCTTACGTCGGAAGCCCTTCGTTACGTTCGTTGCGCCCTTAATTCATTAAATACGGTGCGCGGTGGTGCAATTCCAACTAAATAATAGTTGGAATTAAATTAAACACAGCTTCGTGTTTAAACTTGAAACGAGCTCGAAAGGGCTTTGGGGCAAACTTGCATTGTCTTATTTACTCTTCCGAGTTGCGGAGTTGGTTTATAGTTCGGAGATGAAAATCTTGATCAATCTAAAGGATTAATTTCTTAATTTGAATTCTTTCCCCCCCCCCCAAGAGATTATTCCAAATTATTTAGATTTTCTTCTCGCAAGTCCCGCGATCGCACCTAATTTTAATTGTATCTCCGCCAAGATTACACTTAAGGCTCAATTATGAAAATTCGCCCGAAGACTTATCACATGATGCAGTAATGATACATAATGCCCGGCGACATAATTGACGATAGTTGTGGGTCAGCGTGGATGTTGCGAACTCTTCTTCAGTTAACAGTTTGTCCTCGCTGGCAGAGCATCGGCGGTGATTTTTCGTTGTGTTTTTATTTTAGTTTTTTTTCATTTGGAAGTGTCGAAATCGCCGCAGGACTATGGCGGACCTTTCGGAAAATATGTTCGACGACGACGTAAGTTAATAAAACATTAATTTTTGTACGAGGAAAAAAATTAACTGCCACTTCCTCTTGCGCCTCAACACAGTGTTGGAGTTAACGAAGCTAACTCCTCGTCAGAGGAAGTTCAGATGCAACTTCTGATCCTAGTTTGTTCATAACAAGTTCCAAAAGCTCTCCTAAAGAACTGTTGAAAGAACATTGAAACTTATACATTTGAGAAATATTGTATACAGACTGTGTCAAAAGAAGAAGTCTCTTAAGTCCCTTTAATCTTTAAGCTCTTCTAAAGGACTGTCTAGATTTGAACTCATATATTTAAGAAATGTTATATGCAGACTGCGTCAAAAATATTCTGCAGAAGGAGAAGGTAACAACGGGTCTTGATGTTATCCGCTCTTCAGCCCTTAAGGTCCTTGATAGAGATAACGAAGTCGAGCGAGTCTTGTTGCTTTTGGTCCTCAAGGCAGTCCAAGCTTCAAGGTTCCTAAAATATAGGACCATCATTGCGCTTTTACATTTTTTTTTTTTGTTTGAAGAGATTTTGCTTTCGTTCCATTTCGAACTTCGTTCAAATCTATTTTTCCCCGCGAATTTTTAACGATCCAAAATTAAATACACATATTTTACGTTCACTGAAATAAACTGAATCATTTCGCAAAGTTCACCGCGTATTTTACTACAAAATACAGCACCTGGAGCCTGCGGCAGCATCCCCAGTTTGTTGCGAGAGATATCCTTTTGAAGGGTGTGGGCCTTTCGTTTTTTGAAACAAATCGCGTTTCGCGGAGCTTTCGCTTTTTCTCCCCGCGCTTTTAACTCGAGGGCTTAACGTCAAAAACAGACTTCTGCCCCCCCAAAAACAAATCGTATCGTAGAAATAACGGGAATTCATTTTGATAACGTTCCATCCTCGCCTCGATCTAATCAAGTACGTACCGGTGTTGTTCGCTTTGTGTTAACGCGATTATCACAATTACTGAGGTCTTGATTATTTAACTTTGTTACATGTCCATTACTGGGTGTTGGATCTGCGTCAGATTTAAGTTTAAATTTAGCACGTTCATTAAAGGAGCAAGGATTGTGTCTTATGAGGAAAGCAAACAACTTCTTACATAAGTTGCCTTGCAACTAAAAAACTTTATTAGTTCTAAAGCCCACTACGCACTGCAAATTTTCTTTGCAGAATCGCTTCTCTATGTTATGAGTGAATTGATTCAAGTCAATATCATAGGTATGAATGCAAATAATACCATCCAAGTGTATCCTCGGCTTAAGAGTAACATTTCCGAGTGTACACCCGGCTTAACGACCCCATTATTTTTTTAATCACGTAACTCTCTCGGATTTTAGTTAATGTTGAAGGCAACTTTGATTTACGTTCAGAATTCGCAGTGTATATTTTACAGAAGCGTTCCTGCAGTAAATCACTTATTCAAGTCGTTTATTTTTATTTACGATTTCGCTGCTGCTCGCCGAGGAAACAAATTGAACCTTGCAGCTCATCAACTTTTCGCATCTTATGTTGATGTGTTCCAATCCCTCGTCTGTTATACAATTTACTTTTTGGAATCTAAAATTACTCGTACGAGGTAATATACAGAGTGTGCATTTTGTTGTTCAAACGTCGTTAAAATTGCCATGTCAGTTACTTTAAGTAGCACGCCAAGAAAGCAAAACGAATCACGATGTGATAAGGCTACTTCTATCGATTAGTTGAGTTCTAGATGGAGAAGGAGAGATATAAAAATAAAACAATGTGTCAAGTTCCATGTCGCTGAAGATGTATCGCGGTAATAAAAAACGTGACATACATTTATTAGAATTGCCTTCGTACAATGCGAAGTTGTAATCTGTAATCCCAGTTCGGAATATTAAAAGGACGAGTCCTTTTTGTAAATCCTTTTATATACTTCTTTTTTTTTCTCCTCGAAATGAAAAATACCTTCACACTCGTTCCAATTTAAAGAATGTCGGTGGTCATATCATCGCGAATACGGCTGCGGTGTGCTGTTGCTACCCTCCGCTGACCTCGTTTGGCGCGATCAATACAACCCTCCCATCCTCAGAAAACCGATAGACTCGCCCGTAACCGAATTTCCCTTCACTCCGACTCCCTGGATGCTCACTCTCCTTCCTTCCTTCCTCTCTCTCTCTTTCTCTCTTCCTGGACTGTTATCGGGCCTCCTCCTCGTTCCATCCGTGATTCCACATGTACGAGGACGATTACGAAATTTTGCAACTGTACGTCCCCACACGTCTCTCGCCCCTGATAAATGAGGTTTAATGGGTTGAGATCGAAGATTGGGGCGATGGTGCGGAGAGGGTTGTTTTTCTTTGCAGTGGCGAGGTTAGTGCACCCCAATCCTATCTGCAGCCAAGGGATTTATTCCCCGAGACATTTGCTTCTAGTAAGCTTCAATTTTCTCAACGCCTTAATCCACTTGCATTTTATAAAAAAAAAGGAAAGGAGCACTTTCTAATTTGTTGGTTTCATAAAAATTCTGACATTTAACTTTTTTTTAAGTGGATTAACTTGAAGCCTTCTTGGCACTGCTTCTGCTGGTGAAGAAAATTTAATGAAATATTCCAAGCTTTTCCTCCCCCCGCCCCCCAAAAGAATCAATAAAGCTAATGACTTACTTAAAGCGAAATGTATCGTAGGGTTTACTGCCCCCCCCCCCCGACATAAAAAGCTTCATTCCCTTGGAATTTAACGAAGATAAAACCTTAACGCTCTTAAACCTTAACAAAGTCGCCGTCGACACGACACAAATAACGTCAACACTACCACTCGCCCCCCTTTGACACATGAAAAAGCCGACCCGTTCGAATTGATTTATTTTAAAATCTACATGTCATCCCTCGCGTACATCTCGGTCCACTCTTGGGCTGTGAGTATGGCGTCGGTTTCGCTTTCCTTCCACGTTTTGGCGACGTCGTGCTCGAGGGGATCATCCGGATTGGGGCTGCTCAAGAGGGATTGGATGGACAGCAGAACCGTGCGGACTTGCAACGCGGGGCTCCACTGGTCTTTCAGGATGTCCAAGCAAATGCGCCCCAGTTTGTCGATGTTCGGGTGGTAGATCTTCGTGAGGAAGCGCACCATCGGTGGATACAGGGGGTAATTCTCGGGGAGGAAGAGCTCCAGCTTGAATAGACCCCCTTCGTAGGGCGAGCCCCCGGGCCCTTCCATCAAAACGTGGAAGTATCTGCAGTTGTTCTCGTCCGGGGTTGCAAGTATTCCGGGGGGTGGATCTTTCGAGAGCTTCTTGGTTTCTAATAGGATTCTTCTGGAGTTGTTCGCCATGGATTTATAATTTATTTCTTTTTCGTTTGACTGTTGAATGGGTTGAATGAGTTCGTTGACAGTGTCAGTGTCAGGGTAGGTTAGTTTTTAAATTCTAAATTGTTGTTAGGTTAGGTACTTCCCAGGCTTACGCTTAATGGACGCCGTTCGTCGGTCAATAATTGCCTTAATTTGCCTGAGTGCGGATCATAATAGTACGGTGCCTTCTCTAAACGAGTTTGCATTTTACACAACGCTATTACCGTGCCGATTGACGAGCTGTAGTTTGACCGAATTGACCTTCATTCATGCTTATTTATGCATAGCCTTTTCTCTTGTTACAGTTCTCTAGGCGAAGCACTTTATTGATTGGATGGAATATGTGCGATTTATTATTATTTTTTATTAGGTTCTCTCTTGAAAGATTCTATTCTAGTTTCGTGTTTGCGCCTCTCCTCTAGGACTAAATTTAGAATTTGTTGCTAAATCAAACCTTTTCGTAAACTACCGCGTTGTTGTGACTTTAACGTGCGCTCGATTTATTTGTTGATGTGTCTGCCATTTCGCCAAGGATTTATTTATAGGCAGCGAAATCCAGACGTGGATAGCCGATGGATTTCGCAATGCGTGCAGTCGGGTCCCGGTTAAATCCAGACGTGTTCCGTGTGACTCATTTGGTTATTGGCATAATTCGGCACTTCCTTTAACGCGTGGGCCACTCTGTAGTACCTACACTTAACCCTGGATTTGTTTAAATTCTATAATCGTTTGCGTCTGCCTCATTCAAGAAGATGCGGCTCTAACTGCATGGGAAATTAAATTAAAAAAAAAACGCGGACAGGACGCGTGAAATTCACCGAAACCGAAGAAGATGAATGAATCACTTCCTCAGATCTTTCTAAGTTTCGTGAGAGACAGACTTCAGAAGAGAAAACTTTCTTTGCTTTATATTTAATGTAATTTTTTTGTTTTAGTCTTCTTCCAAAGCTTTGACCCTTTATTGTGGGTTTCTTCTCCTTTCACCACCTTCGGTTATTCCAATCTCCATCTTCTGGTCTTCTTCTTCCTTGGCTGCCATTTCAATATTTGCTTTGGCCGTTTCATATTATCCATTCTGCTTACGTCCTTACCTCATTATCATTAGCTTTGATGCACTACCTATCTTCACTACCATCTTCAAAGAGCTTGTCCTTGAGAGCATTAAGGATAATGGGAAAACAGTTACTGGGGGTTTTGCTGGAAATGGTTAGCTCCTCCACTTATGTCTCGTTCTTGTGTAGATACTTTACTTTTTTTTTTAATTAATATTATTAGCTATCAGGGATTCCTCCATTCCGAGGGCACGTCTGACGTCATCGATCATCGTTAGTTTTTCTTATTCCTTCGTCTCTCATCTTTTTTATTTACTTGTTCTGTTTCTTTTCTATTATTGCATTTATTTCTGGACACTTGCGTCCACTTTTAAGTTAATCTTCAGTTCTTTACTTTATCTCTTAATTACCTTATCATTTGCTATTCTCATCAATTACTTTTCAAAATGTTTATTTCCCAACTCTTGACTTCATTGAATGATTTCTCCTTCTCCTACTGCTTCTACAACGCCAGAGTTGTTCGTTTCATCTGCTGTTTTTCTTTTCTTCTTCTTCTTCTTTCCCAATTACTGCTTTGCTTTTCTGTTGAATCTTAACTTCTTCTCTTCTCGTTCGTTCTGCTTCAAAGTGGAAACGGAAAGGGACTTGGCAACAGGTCCTTGTTTAACTGCCATTTTTGTTTGCTTCAAATCTTTTGGCTTCATTTCGTATTCTTTTCATTTTGCACTATTCGTCCATATATTGCTTGCTTTGTGTTTTTCTGAACGATTCTTCTTGTTCTTCTTTCTCTTTCTCCTACGTGCTTCTACAACGTCACAGTTGCTCATTTCATCTGCTGTTTTTTTCCCTTCTTTCCCAATTGTATTACTACTGCTTTCCTTTTCTGTTGCATCTTAACCTCTTCTCTTCTCGTTCGTTCTGCTTCAAAATGGAAATGAAACGGGACTCAGCATCAGGTCCTTATTTTTTCTGTACATAGTTCTTATCACTACTTGAAGTATTCCTTTTCTGTTCCATATACTTTTGCTTTGAGTTCCGCTATTTTCCTTCTTCTTTTTCTTCAGTCGACTAGAAACTAGTCCAGTAGGGTCTTAGTAGGTTGGCAATTTCGGAAACTGATTTTTCTTTGGTAGGATCATAAAAGCAAGTGAGCAAATCGTCCTTCAATCACATGAAGTCCACGTAACTTTCAGGTTTATCTTTTTGATACTCATTCCAAAGATTCTGCTCTCGTGTTCAGTAGCCGTTCTTTTTCTAATACTTCGCCTCTTCATTATCTAAAGAGTTCTTCTTCTTCTAGCTCTAATTGTCCACTACTGTACATTTTTCGCTAAAGCAATCCAGATGATTTGGCATCGTGAGAGTCTGCATTGCTTTGTATATGGCGGCAACCACTAGATGATTCCCTTTCATCTAACTAAAACCCTCAGTCTCTATCGTGAGAGGTTTCTCTTTCATTTTTTTGTGTGAAATTATTATTTCTTTACCATTGCTTTTAGCAACTGCTTGCCTGGGATTTTTCGCCTTTTATCTGGACGTCTTTGTATAATTAACCATGGACTGTGGTTTTAAACGCCACCACCAGTTTCCGAAGCAATTCTTCATCTACTTGCATTTGGTAAGATATAACCCCCTTGGTCTATCCTTAGGGTCTCTACTCGTCCAGAGATTTCCATCTTTATCCAATCGTAATAAAAATAATTTTCTTTTGGTGTAGATACAACCCCCCCTCGTCCAAAAATCTCCACCTTTATCTAACCGACCAGAGTCTTCAAACCTTAGGATCTCTCGTCGTCTCTCCTCGTCCTAGTATTCCCATCTTTATCGACCGTAATACAAATAGTGTTCGTTTGGTGTAGCCACAACCCGCAGAGTCTGTTTTCTTTTTCTTAACCAAACCACCTCTGAGGTTCATCATCACCATCATCTTTTAGATTTTGCTCATTTCGTGTGCCACCCTTGGATCTTTCGCCTTTTTATGTCGTCCTAATAAATAATCAAACATGAAGGGTCAACTACTTCTCATCATTTGGGCAATCTTCTCCTTATCTATTTGTTCACTATTGACATAGGACCTACCCCCCAAATGGGGTCCCTCTTAGGATCTCTCTCGTCTTCTTTAACTACACCTCCTATAATCAATGGATTTAATTTGATTTCGTGTTTGCTTGCCCACCCAATGAATGAATAAATGTAAGAGTAAAGTAACTCGAGGGCACCCACCCCCATTAATTTTCGTTCTCCTTATCTGTTTGTTCACTGTTGGACATAGGGCCTTCCCCCAAATGGTGGGAGAGAATTCGTCGATGAGATACCATGCCAGTCTAACCAAAATAGTGGATAGCCCCGCATTCGTACAATCCCTCTCGTCATCTTTACTTAACCCTAATATAAATGAAATTCATTTGATCACTTGTTTAATTGTTTAACTTAATTTCCTCCCCTAAAGTGTGCTCGTCTTGTGTGTTCCTCCTCGTGCAGGTAAGAGTAAAGTAATTTAATGCCCGAGGGCACCCACCCCCGTTAGTTTTCGTTACCCTTCTTAGAATTTCTATCGTCATCTTTAACAACCCCCCCAATATAAATGGATTTCATTGGATCTCGTGTTTGCTTGCCCACCCAATGAATGAATAAACGTAAAAGTTTAACTGTTTGTTCTCTGCTGAACATAGGGCCTTCCCTCAAATGGTGGGAGAGAATTCGTCAACCTTAGCAAAATGGTGGATAGTCCCGCTTTCTTACAATCCCTCTCGTTATCTTTACGTGACCCTAATATTAATGAATTTCATTTGATCCCTTGTTCGCTTGTTAACTTAATTTTCTCCCCTCGTGTGTTCCTTCTCGTGCAGGTAAGAGTAAAGTAACTCAAGCTTGAGAGCACTCACCTCCGTTAATTTTCGTTACCCTTCTTACGATCTCTCTTCTCTTCTTTAACTATCCCCCAAAATCATTTGATCTCATGTTTGCTTGCCCACCCATTGTATGTATGAGCAAAGTAAGTCAAGCTCGAGGGCACCCACCCCAATGGATAAATAATCAATGGATTTCATTTGGTCTCGTGTTTCCTTGTCCACCCAATGAAGTTTTCCCATGTTTGCCAGGTTTTTGGGGAGCGTTCACCCCGTGCGATTTTAAAACTTTTTTTTATTAAATCGTCCTGCGGTTTTATTTAGGCCAGAAAGTTTATATTTGTTTCGGAACTAACACGGGCGGCGAATTAAATTAAACGACCGACGCCGTCATCGAAAGCGGTGACGCAAGCGACGCGCACGTTTCCGGCGTATGGTTGTAAATGCGTACGCAAGGCCGATTGTTAAATATTGTGAAATACGCTCCTGCACGGCCGCGTCGGCCCCTCGGAGTGCACCCGTTGGTTTCTGGTTTGGGGCCCAACCCTGATCGCAACGGTTTTCACTCGGGGACGGTTTTAATCGAAAACGAAGGCCTTTTTTCGGTTTGGATGTTTATTTATTTACGTCAGGAACTTTTTTTTTTCGTTTGGCGAGCGCTCTCTAAATAGAGTGCTGGGCGGTTTTAGATCGAGACGGTGCGTGGCTAGCCGTCAATTGATGACGTAGTTTTACGCCGAATTATCACATTATCAGATGTTGTGCAATGATTCTAAATCAAATCGCAAAACTGTCCAAGTGAACTTTTACAAATCACAAGTAAGATGTTGGAACCTTTGTCCTACCTCCCTAAAAAAGAAAAAACTCACGACGAAAACCCCAGTGCAAATGTATTCAAAATTTCAGGCCAATTCTATTGGTGCTTTTTCTTGTGTGACTCGAACTGGGGAACTGGTGGTTATAGTAGTGCTCTTCAATGAGGAGGGTTGGCGCAGCCCTTTTCACTTCATGAATCTTTAGCGAATATGCAAATAGAAAGTTTAAAATTCATGTTGTCCTGAAAGAAATGCAAGTGGACTAATTGTTTATCAGAAATATGTTTCTTTATTCAACACTGAATTCACGAAGACAATTTCCAATTGCAAGGTTTGCCACAGTGATATCAAATTATTTTTTATCGAGTCCAAAGGTAAATTTAAAGTGAAAATTATTAAAGTAGAAACAGAAATAGAATTGGATAAATTTATGTTTAAAATATTAAGTAAATTATTACATGTCGTCGGTTACCGCATCAAAAGGCTGCAAAAACTTACATTCAACGGCTACTACAATAAAATTATAGAATTAATCGCCACTTATCTCCCGGATAATGAAAACTTAATTTCATATGCCCGTAATTTTATTATTGTAATCCCAAAAGCAGAGGATGGAAATGTGCAATGGTATTCAGAAAGTATCGATTGTTTGCTGGAATTGTTGGCAAATCACAAAGACTGATGCAAATGGTGATTTTGTAGTTTAATCAAAAGTTATATACTTATATATATAAACATTCTGAATTAAAAAGAAAACGACTTTTTTTTCAGAACAATCTAATATTTGTCAAATCTTAATCTTTTGGTTATAGAACTCTTTTCCCTCGTCGGTGTGTAAATTTGCGGGCGTTCTCTTGTCGGTATTCAATATTTCGAGCATAGTTTGAGTTACGAGCTCGTCTGTCTTCCTTTTCACCGGTTGCGCCCACAAATACTTAGAAAAGCAATCTATGACAACTAAAATGTAATTATAATTTATCAGATTAATTTGTAATTTATCAGAAATATTTTTCTTTATTCAACACTGTTGAACTCTTCAACTTTTAAGCATCCACTTATAGCATAAACATTATTAATTGTGTTGATTTAATTAATGCAACCACTTTCTGAGCCAAACACTTTCTTAAAACAAAAAAAAAAAACAGTAATTTGTCTGCTTGACAACCACGTCGTCAATTTTATTTTTAAAATGTCGTGTACTTTATACGTTTCACTTCAGACAAGTAAAGCGATAGATAAGTTGATACCTCGCACTGATAAAGTAAATTTAGATATTCTAAAAGGTGGAAAAAATTTAATCCGCCACTACACTAATTAATTTCAGACATAATCTCTCGCATGATCAGCTAAAAATACGTGCACGCCGAATCGTTAAGTGCAACTTAAAATAAAATAAAATCGACGTGTGTGTAAACAATTTCAAATTGTATGCAAAATGCCTCACGTACATTTAGGTGTCCACAATTAACTTTGCCTGTACGTTTTGAAATCCGTCTCTTTTCATTTTAGCTTTCGCATTTTTTATTGTTGTTATTAAACAAACGGACGCCAACTATTACTAAGTGATGTTATTCAATCTGTAAGCCGTTTGTACAGATAGAGTGGAGATAATTGCAAGACAATAATCTCGAATATTTAATCGAATTCATGAATGAAACGGTTGCGGTTCGAACCGGTTGCGAACCGGTTACCCCAAATGATATCAACAAAAATAATTTAGCGCATAACTTCCGTGTTTACACTCGCTGATAAAAATAACAAACAGGTAATAACCTGTAAGGCAGCAGGATTTAAGCATTGTACAATTGTTTTAATCGAAATTATAAAATAAATCAAACCGTGGAGCAATTGGCATTTTCCGTTTAAGAGTTCGTATTTTCCGCCAAGGTGGAAGGAAGTTCTTCTTACTTAGTACTTCTTAGCTCAGAGCAAACCTGTTTTTCTTTTTTAATTGTTGTTTACAGTCGTCAAATTAGTGGATCGCTAATATAATTGCTCTTAAGTAATTAGTTCATTACTGATCGGTTTTTCCTTGATAAAATTAGCGCTTCGTTAAAAAACAGAGCCGTCTTAATTAACAACTGTTTTGAAACCGGCGCGGTGCTTTAAAAAAACGCAATCGATTTCAAATAATAGCTCTCGTTTACGATTTGCAGGACGCAAGTTTAAACACCGGCGTTCAGTCCTAACCACTTCCAACCAAACCGAGTGAAATTTTTAAATATAAAACGCCGGGGGCCCTTCAATTCGAGGCCTCCTTTTACAACCGTGCAAAAGGGAACCCTGTGTTTCATAATCAGTTTCCGATACCTACAGCTAATGCGATAAGGTTAATGAAATTAGAATCTCTCGAATCAATTGTAACATAAGCCGTGGTCGTGGTAAACAAGTTTTGCATTTAATCACGTGCTTCTTGGTAAAGTTGTTTACGTCAATGCGAACTTGCGCAACAAGTCACACTAAGAAGTATACGATCGTGAACAGTTAAAAAGCAAATTAAAATTGTGTTTGTTCAAACCAAGGAAGAATTCTAATAATTTTATTTCTGCTTGTTTGGTAAACATTTGTACAGGGTGAATCAGGCGAAGCAGAAATTAATTTTGGAAACGGTGGACCATTATTAAAAAAAAAGTTGCTGCAAAATCCTTGGTGATAGGGCCACGAAGACATGGCTTAAGTACTAAGGGGGTTCAAAAGAAACATCCCCCAAAAGCCCTGTCGAGTCATTTTACAGCTACTGTATTGAAAGGGCAGTGCGTTCAAACAGAGTACTCTCAATCCCTTAGTCTTGCATGAGGTTAAAACAAGATGAGAATACTCTAGAGCAGGCAATCGAAACTGCTATAAGTTTCTTGCCTTCTTAAATTTATTGTTGAAATTTTTATTTTACTGTTACTTCACTCTTTTCGTTTTATTATTACTGTTCTGTTAGGTTTCGAAATCGTGTTTTGTTGCAGGTTGACACATTTAAGTATGTGACGCAAACATAATCATAACTTTATTCCCGATTCAAGCGCTTGTCAGATAAAGCTTTTTAATTTCGTTCGAGTGTCTTCGTTATTTGATTCTGAGGAGAATTAACGTCATTCGTGACAATTTAAGATTTATTTGTTGAAAGCGTTACTGAATAACTCCTTTGCTATCAAGAATAAATGAATATATTACAGATCGAGATGTACACTGTCGCTCGTAAAAATACGGACCCGTAAAAATGTGGAGGTTATGTTTGTCTTCTTTCTGTCGATGAACAAAAATGTTATGTAATCAATCCTCTTTATTTTTATCGAAAAAGAAAAAACTTTATTCTTTTCTTCTTCAGTGATTTGTTGATTTTTCTTTCTTTATTCTTCTTTCTTTTGATCAAAAAAAAAGTTTAAATTTGCTCTACCTACAAGAGTAAGATCGTCTGTTGTTTTGCCTTTTCATTTCTCACCGAAGAAAAGCAAAATATTTTTTCTTTTCCTTTTCAATGATCTTCTCTCTTCCTTTTTTTGAGGAATGAAAATTGAAAACGCTCTGTACAACAATCGTCTTTTGCTTTTCACCGAAAAAACGAAAAGTTTTTTCTTAGTTAAGATTATTCTATTTTTTTCTCTCTCTTTCTTTAGATCAAGAAAAAAGTTGAAATTTGCTCTACTTATTGCTATTTGTTTTCTGTTTTCATTTTCCACCGAAGAAAAACAATTTACTCTTTTTTCTTCTTCTGTAATCGTTTGTTTCTCCTCTTTCTTTCGATGAAGAAAGAAGTTGATTGTAGTCAATCGTCTTTATTTTCCTTTTCTTTTTTTTTCAAAGAAAAAAATATTCGTTTCTTCTTCGGTGATTTTTTTATTTTCTCTTTCTTTGGTCTTCTTTCTCTTGATCAAGAAAAAAGTTCAAATTTGCTCTACCTATAGGAGCTACGTCGTCTTTCGTTTTCTCTTTTTATTTCTCACCGAAAAAAAAATTTTTTTTCTTTTCCTTTGATCGATGATCTTCTTTCTTCCTTCTTTTGACAAATGAAAATTGAAAACGCAACAATCGTCTTTTGTTTCTCACCGAAAAAACCGAAACTTTTTTCTTCTTTCAGATTATTCCATTCGATCCTAATCTTCTGTTTTTTCTTCTTCCTTTATTTTTTTCTCGTTCTTCTTCTCTCTTTTCATCAAAAGAAAAGTTGAAACTTGCTCTTTGTGACCGATCGTCTTTTGTTTTCCTCTCTTTGTTTCCAGCTGAAGATAAACGAAACATTTTTCCTTCTTTCATAATCGCCGCGTTATCACATCAGGTGGCGTCCAACTTACTTATGGTTTGTTCTTCTCTCTTTTCATCAAAAGAAAAGTTGAAACTTGCTCTTTGTGATCGATCGTCTTTTGTTTACTCCCTTTGTTTCTAGCTGAAGATAAACGAAAGATTTTTCCTTCTTTCATAATCGCCGCGTTATCACAACAGGTGGCGTCCAACTTACTTATGGTTTGTTGAGTTTTATGTACAGGTATGTACAGTCGTGGCCATTAAAATCGTTACCCCTGCACGCTAACCTCGCCCTTATTGACCTGCAGTGGAGACAACGTCTCCACACGTATTGCCCCTGCTAAGGGTTACATGTCCTTCGATTCGTAACGATTTACTTGGCCACGGGTGTGCATGCTTTAATCCAAATGATTTTGAGTGTAGTTATTCAAACGACAATATGATCAAAGAATAGGTAACTTATTCAAGAGGGGAAAGTCCGCGTCGCGTCGACTCGTTTGATCTTTGCCGAGTAGTTTCTATGACCTTGAAATAGTTATCTCTTTAAATTGGCGAAAAAGATGAAACACAGGAAAAACGAGCAACACAATGGCGTTGGTTTTCATCAATCAGATTATCGCAGACAATTTTTGTCCGGAAACACTCGACAGCATACGAAAGGACGTAGGCGTAGATGTTTTCTCTTTTCTAACTTGCGCTTCCTTGTTCAAGTGACTTCTCTTGTATAAGTTAATCACTCTTTGATACGGTAGAAATACGGGAAAGGCAGACTAATGTCGCTATACAGGGTGTTTCTTCTGTGGAGCCTGTATGAAGAAAAAAGTTATACCAAACATCATACAGACGGCATACTTAATTTTTTTTTTCAACTAAGTATACAGAGTAGTATGTAGAAAATGACTTTTTCTTTAATGGAACACCCTGCATATTTTTAAAAATTTAGATGTCCCGCGGAGAGTTGATTTAAATAAAAAGAAATTACTTAAACATTCCGTTTATAAAAAAATCTAACTTTTGTGTTTTGAATAACATTTTTGCTAGAACCAGCCGTCAAAAACAAACGAATAAAAGGAAATGTGCAGTGCAATTGAATGTGAAAGGAGAAGGATGTTTGGCGTAGCCAGTGAATTAGAAGTTTAAATAATGACGTCGATTTTGCATTCATTAGTATTACGCCGATCTTCTCTGCACAAAGTGCCATAAAATGACACTCGAACAATAAATTTAGAACAATGAGCTGCGAGTTGGATTACGAAACCAAATATTTACTTATCCATCTTTGTATAACATTAATTTTTCTGGTGCACACGTGGAGTTATATAATCCCCCGTTATTAGAAAATTGATTTCACATTGCAATCGAGATTAATCACGGTGTGTGCACACAGATAAAACATCAACAGGGAGAGGTCCGATAAAACACGAAGATTGCAATAATAATTGCATACAACTAACATGAGGACAGTCGCACCTCTCTTTTCCTATCGTAAAAGTACATCGCAGGACGCGAGAGAGTGCCAAAAAATTCTCTGTAAATCGACGAAATGTTTGCCAAAGAGTTTGCGAAATTCCGCTCTTATTATAGATATTTCCCGAGGACGAATTGGGGCCGCATTATCGATCGTTTGGTTTTATGAATTTTGATTCTCGCAGAAATCGTGTTTAACCAAGTCTCACAAATGCAAATTTACTCGACGAAGACTTCGTTGCGTAAGAATGAGCTCCGGCGCGGAGACAATTAATCTCTTAATTCGACTGTCACTTAAGTGAAACGGAGATGCTATCGATTTGTTATATAATTGGCGCTGAAATCGTCTCTTGGAAGGTTTCTGCTGAAAAGTCGCGCGAATTAATTAAACGTCAAAAACGTTCGCGTGCGAATCTTTAACTCTTCAATTCGAAAGCTTTTCGTCAAGTTCCCCTTCGTTAATTTAAAACATTTCCAAATTGTGCTATTAAAAATAAATCGGTGATGCCAGAGCCAAATTGCAGAAATAAAATCCCAAGATACCTGAGCTGATAAGAGCGTTTGGAGTTGTCGGGTATCATCTGCATACAGCGAAACACGTCACGAACTACAACCAGTAAAATGAGACGACGTCAAGCCGTTGAAATGGAATGACGCTAGGCTGCTGATTGGTCAGCCATTGAGAATGAGACGACGCTAATTGGCCTTCCAATCACGCCACTTGAAATATAAGTGCGGCCTATAAGAAGTATCCAGGAAGACCGACTGTCAGAGGAGGGGGTGGCAGGGTAAAGCGGCTCGAACTTCGAAAGACACCACGAGCTGGTCCTGGAGACGCTCGAAGCATACACACACGAGCTAGTCCTCGTGACGCTCAAAGCATACACATACGAGCTAGTCCCCGAGGCGCTCAGCTTACATACACCTAACGCCACTGCCGGCTGTTCTTTTAACCTCGCCCCCACAGATTCTCATCAGGGACAGCATCCAAACCCCCAAGGCTTTCACCAGGAAGGCCTAACGCCGGTACCGGCTTCAAAAGCCATTCCTCTCCGTCTCCTTCGCTGCCGTACCTCCAAGAAGTACCACGTTGTATCTCGCCGCTAGCGCCCACACCGGAGAAGCTGCGTCGTGACGTCCAAGTCTACCTCCACAGGAACGCTAGGTCGCTGCCGCAGGAATCCATTACCGGCTGCACAAAATAGACATTCCTCTACCGATTGTCTACCATGGAGTCTACCCATGGTCTACGTTTTGCTGTTCGACGACCGTACCGAGTGCAGCAATAAATTTTATCCGATTTGTAACAAAGCTGCCACAGAGTGATCTTCCCACATGGCAATCACCTTGAACAGTGGACGCAAGATACTCCAATAAACGGACAGGTTTCACAATGCAAGCGAAAGAAAGAATATTTAAGGAATCCACGTCATTTTTCATGTCAATGGTCACCCTTTTCTTTATTACGGTCGAGTTAATAGATGTTATCACTTTGCCATCATCAGTACATAAAAGAGTCCGTTACGTTTTGATTGGGATGAATTAGGACTTGACTTTTCTCGATGATAAAAGTAACAGTCTCTCCTAATGAGGTTGCAAATAAGGAAGTGCTATTGGTTGCATGCCAAAAGAGAAAATATTGGAATAAACCACAAATAAGAACAATTGTTGATGAAACTGGTTCGGCTACATCATGGGGACGAGTGAAAGGCACAATTGGAAAACAAAGGGAAAAGAAGAGAGGAAAGAGGAAAACCTAGGGAATAAAGGAGCCGCAGGAAGTAAAGGAAAACGATGTTCAAAGAGAAAAAATGTGGGTCCAGTCAAAATCCGTCACTCGTGACAAGAAGAGAGAGAAGAAGATCCACATGCCTGACGAGTATAAAAATAACTTTTTGATAAAGAGAGCGTACAAGGTCGAGGAATTTTTTTTTGAAATGTTTTCATACAAGTCCGATTCTGTTGACCATTTACTTTGTCTGTATTCAAGAGTGTTTTGAAGTTTAAATCATTGCAATATTTCAAACTTGAATAATTGGTTAAGCCAAACTGGCAAATTGTCAAAACTATTGCTTCCACAACTGCTTCGAATTAATCATGACGTTTTGAATTAATCCCACTGGTCTTCCATAGCCATCCCTTACCAGACGACTTAATGATCGTTTTGCATAAACTAATTCGTTGTGTCTTTATTAAAAAAATCATAGAATTGGACCGCGTTCAAGAAATTCTAAAGTTCTAGAGTCTTTTGCCTTAAACTAACACAACACAAGTCATCAAATTTTGTTAAGGATTTCCCAAGAATGTTTAAATCCTAATGATCCTCATTTACAACTTCCTAAGGGGTGAATTTCGCATCGTCAATTATTTAAAAACTGATTTGGACACAGCCAATTAATTATTGAAACCAAAGACCCAGTCCCAAGTTGGTCTCGTGGGGGATGACCTGCATTGAGGGCAAAATGTATTCACACACCAAAATATCGGAGTAGGCTTAACGAACATATCAATAAGGTTCAATTTTGAACAGGTTTGCTGCTAATCGGACGAAGACATTTGGACCCTACTCTACCTAAGACGTCAACAATGCACGATACGAAAGGATTGATGAGAAACTGTACCACAGGCTGTACCGCAAACAGTACTGCAGAATTAGACAAGGCGAGAGCTAAAAGAACTAATGATAGGGGTGCATCCTAGGCCCCGTATTGTACATGTTTTATTTCAAATGGCATCCCTTTTACGAACGACACTGTCTTAATTCTTGTTGTTCATGTACGCAAGTCGCCGAAAAAAGACAACTGCGGAAACAGTGGCAACAAACAAGAACAGCAGAAAATAAAAGGAAACTAAACAAGGCAGTAAAAGAACTAAAACAGCTGATCCAGGAAGAACAAAACCAAGGCATACAAGAGTACCTGGAGAGCTTAACTCCAACTCAAGCCACAGAATATTCACTCTGGAAAGCAACAAGGAAATACAAAAGATCTCCGCAACACAATCCTCCCATTAAAAATGACAACGACACATGGGCCAGAAACGATAAAGAAAAAGCTAAAGCTTTCACCAAACAGTTAAACGATGTGTTTAAACCATTCCCTTCGATATTATCTACTGAAGAGGAAAATGATATAATGGACTCTCTGGATATACCATTCCAAATGGGCCTGCCGCACAGTAATTTTACGGTTAAAGAAGTTAAACGAGCTATAATGAAAGAAACCAACATCAAAAAGGCACCTGGTTTCGACCTAATCTCCGGTAAAATACTACAAAAATTCTCGAAAAAATGCATAAAGCTTATAACCTTCATTTTTAATGCAATACTACGAACAAACTACTTCCCCAGCTCTTGGAAAGTTGCCCAAATCATTATGATCCCCAAGCCTGGGAAAAAACCAGAAGAAGTCGCCTCTTATAGACCCATAAGCCTACTACCGGTGCTGTCCAAAGTATTTGAGAAATTATATGTCAAAAGACTTAAGGCTACTGTAGACCAAAAGAAGTTAATTCCTGAGCACCAATTCGGATTCCGCAACAAACACGGAACAATTGAACAAGTGCACAGGCTGGTGAACAAAATTAGCAAGGACCTGAACTCGAAGAGATATTGCTCAGCGGTCTTCCTCGACATATCTCAAGCTTTCGACAAAGTGTGGCATAGTGGATTGCAAGTCAAACTGAAAAAGTTCCTCCCGTACCCACACTTCCTACTGCTCAAATCGTACTTAACAGATAGGCACTTCCTAGTTAAGCAAGGCAACGAACTTACTGATTTGCATCCCATACATTCAGGCGTCCCACAAGGAAGTGTGCTCGGACCAATTCTCTACCTGCTGTATACAGCAGACTTACCAACAACACGACTCACAACCGTAGCGACAGACGACACAGCAGTTTTGGCATCTTATACAGATCCAATATCCGCGTCGAGAAACCTGCAGGTCAACCTCAATAAGATCCAGAACTGGCTAAAGAAATGGCGCATTAAAGCTAATGATACAAAGTCCATCCATGTTACATTTACCTTATGTAGAGAAACGTGTCCACCCGTGACGATCAACAACCGCCAACTTCTACAAGCTGAAGAAGCCAAGTACCTTGGCATGCATTTGGACCGCCGACTCACATGGAGAAAACACATATTCACCAAGCGCAAGCAACTAGGTCTAAAGCTAAGTCAATTGTACTGGCACATCGGCCGCAAATGAAAACTGTCTCTGGATAACAAGATATTGCTCTACAAATCAATTCTGAAGCCAGTTTGGACTTATGGAATTCAACTCTGGGGCACTGCCAGCAACTCTAACATCGACATCCTGCAGAGGTTTCAAAATAAAGTGCTGCGCGTCATCGTTAATGCACCGTACTACGTTTCCAACGAGATAATTCAACACGACATTCCACTCGAATCTGTCCAGGAAGTGATCTACAAGTTCAGTGTGAAGTACAACGAAAGAGTGACAGTACACCCTAATACGCTGGCCAAGCAGTTAAATGTGTTGGAAGACAATGAAGTGCGTAGACTGAAACGTTTGCTGCCATCCGACCTGACTGCAGGACCCAGATAAGACAATAACCTGAGACATTGTGTATATAAACTCACTTAAACATAAGAACTCTAGATTTAGATTTAGGTTTAACTTTAAAGGAGATCACTCATTGGAATGATATCCTTCATGTCATATACCGTTGTTACACCAAACGCTTATTGCCCATTGGGCAGATTCCAAAACTCACTACGAGTCTATTAAAAAAAAAAATGAACGCAAGTAGTAGAAGAAGTAGTAGAAAAAACAGGACGTTGTACAGCAAGTTCAGAAGTAATAGTAAATCAAACGCTGACGCAGAAATAAGATACTTATGGAAACTAAGCAAAGTAACTGAGGATGACCGCACTCTGAGGTGATCACGAGCAAAAAAAAAAATTGAGTCGAATCTTAAACTCCAAAAAAAAAAAAAAACACAAAATAAATCAGGAATGTCCAAGTTTTCAACGGAATTCAAAATGAATGCCTCTTGGACCTCCAAAAATGAAAGACGCTCGTAGAGATTTGAAAATAATAACAGTTCGAAAGGAATTTTGCGCAGAAACGAAGACTACAGTTCTGGATAGTGCGAAGCTGCTAAGACGATTCCATAAAATGAAGTCCTTTTGAGTTGGTAAAAAGTGTTTCAACTGAAGGTTCGTTCGTGACGTACGTACACACGTTAGGGACGCCTTACACCTGATGGTCAGAACGCCGAACGCTCAACGGTCGGGCGAAATCGGACCCTTCTCGTTAGAACGCTAATTGGCCATGTAATCACGCCTCTTGAAATAATTACCCTGCGGCCAATAAAAAATATCCTAGAAGACCGGTTGACAGAGGGCTCGAGCTTCGAAAGACACCACGAGCTAGTCCTCGAGACGCTCGAAGCTACCCACACGAGCTAGTCCTCGTGGCGCTCACTTGATGGCCAGAACGCCGAACGCTCAACGGTCGCGCAAGATCAGGCCCCTCTCGTTAGAATGAGACGACGCTAACCGCTAATTGGAGATGTAATCACGAAGTATCCAGGAAGGCTGGCTGTCAGAGGGGCAATGGGAGGGCAAAGCGTATATTAAAAGTCGGCTCGAGCTTCGAAAGTCCTCGAGACTCTCGAAGCATACTCACACGAGCTAGTCCTCGAGACGCTCACTTGATGGCCAGAACGCCGAACGCTCAACGGTCGGGCAAGATCGGGCCCCTCTCGATCTCTGGGCGTTCAACGTTCTGGCAACCCTTAATTAGCTCCTGTTGTATAAATCGCAGAGAAAACAAAATGGTCAAAAATCACAAAATTTTCTGAATTGGTTTGCAGAGAGGAAAAAGGAAACCAATAAGGAGTCGGGTGGGTTCAACATGTGTGTCTCTCTTTGAACAAGCAAGTAATAACTTTGAAATTTAATCAAAATTTCCTTGCCCCAAAAATTTCATCGTTACTTTACACACCAGCATAAGAATTCTTATTAGAGATCAGCTGAGGCGCGGCGGGCGGGTGTAAAGTGTAGTAAAATTAGCTTACATTTAGAGTTTACATTACGTCACCGGTGACGTGCGTACATAGGCCGCCCGTGTCTAGAATTTTCTTGTAAAACGATGTTAAGTTCAAAATCCAAGGATTACGAATTTCACGCGTCGGTCTATAAGGGGGGTTTCTCGCAGGGCAAAAAATTTTTCTCTGGCAGCGCCTCACCGACGCTTGAATTTTGTATCTCTCCGTCGCGGCGCCCCCCCACCACCGCGGCGCCGGTCCGCAGTGTGACGTCAGTACTCAATACGTTCCGCGACAGCGCAAGCCAGCCATGCCAGTGGGTCCGCGCCCGTGAAATAGTGAAGTTGGTGCTCACCTCATGAGGGTTTTCTGCATTTAACACATCCCCTGGATCTTACAACACACACACGATATGGGGGAGGTATGTCTTTGCTTGTGGTGTGCTGTTTTGGGCGAGCGTATGATGGTGGGTCGTATGAGTTGTTTTAAGTGATCCTTTCGAGTGTGCGAGATCGAAAACGCCGACTATTGATTTAACGTTTGTGTAGTTTGGAGAAAATAGAACACTCAGGCGAACGTTCGATCCAAAATAATCAAGAAATAAAATTAGGTCAACCTATTTGGGGGAAAACCAATTCCAGGAAAATATTTGACCTAATTTTCTTTCGGTGACCAACGAATTTAGAATCAATTAACATTTGCTGGCGCTGTTTTTTTTTTTGTGGGAAACAGAAACCGGAAGTGCCACTTGAACTTCCGTTGTTGCATTTTCCGTTCACGTAATGAGGAAACGCACCCGTCGTAATTTTGACGGTAATTGTTTTATTTGTCGCAAAAAAATAGATGGGTTTTAATTTTTAATTTCGACCATCCCCCCTCGTCATCGATCGAATCCGGGCGAGATCCCATCGATTTTTCCGCCGGCTCACGACTTCGGCGAGGTTTTGGCGAATCAATACCTATCTCGTTTCGTCCTTGAACGGGAATCTAATCGTTCGATTTGATAGCAGATAGTTGCATAGTGGCGGCGATAAAACGCGTAACGCATGCAATGTGGAAAATTCGGAATCTCGGGCGGAGGAGTCGTCCTAAATATAATCCTTCGTTATTTTTAATTTATAAAGGCGCGTCTCGGAGTGTGTCTTACCGGTTCGTCCTGGAAATGGAACTGGTTCGCGGAGGCTTTTAATCCGTGCTGCACCAATTTCGACTTGCCAATTTGATTTCGCCATTCCACAGTTTCCACAAAATCAGTTTAGCAAAACAAGTCCTTGTATTACATATCTATACTCATATAGCTTTGGGTTTATTAACCAAACAAAAAAATTAAATTGTAAATTGTTTATCCTTTCTGTGATAGACATAATTAAAAAAAAAATGTACAAATAATTCTTCCCCAAATTGACTCACGTTATCTTTTCAAGTTCATTAATATGGGATATGCAATTCAAATTTGATAAAGCAACCAAATAAGCTGCGAAACCTCTCGTGTTAAATCATCACTTAAGTTATGAAGAGATTAATAATACAACTACTCTGACTAGGAAACATATTTTTTTTCTTTTATATTATTCATAAATTTATTAAGTGCCACTTCGATTTGAATTTAGATTATTTACAATTGAACAAAAATATAATACATGCCCTCAGGCTATAACAGTAGTCATTGGAGAAAAAGAGAGATAGAGCTAACACACGCCCCTGATTATTGTTGCAGGCTTGAGGGTCGAAATCGATGCCAGAATAAAACCCTAAATTTTTATTCCTCTCTAAATATTCTAAGATCCTAATGCAAATTAGATAAAGAAAGAAACGTGAAGAGACCAGTCTCCTTTATTAATAAAAATCACATTCAACACTCACATTTGTGATCCAATTCCAACGTCCTCATTTTTCAAAAAAAAAAAAAAATCGTTCACCTCAAAAAAAGTGACAATGTACGAGGGGGTATTGATATGTAGTTGACCTAGGTCATTGTCCGTTAATACCTTGGCAATAAACGAGCGCCATGTCTTGCGAAATGTCGCTTTTTAAATGGTCGTTGAACAAAAAAATATCGTTTTTAATTGGAGCGCAGAGCAATCATTGAATACCCTCGTTTAAAGGGCTTGAGATGATACACAAGATTATGTTCGATAGGCTTAGTGATCAACCCGTCATATGCGGCCGTAAAAAAAAACGATTAAAATCGTTAAATACCCTTGTTTAGAGGGGTTAAGATGATACACAAGATTATGTTTGATACCCAACATATTATGTTTGATACTCAATTGAACAAAAATATAATATATACATGCCCCCAGGGTATAATAGTAAAGTCGTTAGAGAAAAAGAGAGGTAGAGTTAACACACGCCCCTGATTATTGTTGCAGGTTTGATGAAGGCTTGAGGGTCGAAATCGATGCCAGAATAAAACCCTAAATTTTTATTCCTCTCTAAATATTCTAAGATCCTAATGCAAATTAGATAAAGAAAGAAACGTGAAGAGACCAGTCTCCTTTATTAATAAAAATCACATTCAACACTCACATTTGTGATCCAATTCCAACGTCCTCATTTTTCAAAAAAAAAAAAAAAAATCGTTCACCTCAAAAAAAGTGACAATGTACGAGGGGGTATTGATATGTAGTTGACCTAGGTCATTGTCCGTTAATACCTTGGCAATAAACGAGCGCCATGTCTTGCGAAATGTCGCTTTTTAAATGGTCGTCGAACAAAAAAATATCGTTTTTAATTGGAGCGCAGAGCAATCATTGAATACCCTCGTTTAAAGGGCTTGAGATGATACACAAGATTATGTTCGATAGGCTTAGTGATCAACCCGTCATATGCGGCCGTAAAAAAAAACGATTAAAATCGTTAAATACCCTTGTTTAGAAGGGTTAAGATGATACACAAGATTATGTTTGATACCCAACATATTATGTTTGATACTCAATTGAACAAAAATATAATATATACATGCCCCCAGGGTATAATAGTAAAGTCGTTAGAGAAAAAGAGAGGTAGAGTTAACACACGCCCCTGATTATTGTTGCAGGTTTGATGAAGGCTTGAGGGTCGAAATCGATGCCAGAATAAAACCCTAAATTTTTATTCCTCTCTAAATATTCTAAGATCCTAATGCAAATTAGATAAAGAAAGAAACGTGAAGAGACCAGTCTCCTTTATTAATAAAAATCACATTCAACACTCACATTTGTGATCCAATTCCAACGTCCTCATTTTTCAAAAAAAAAAAAAAAATCGTTCACCTCAAAAAAAGTGACAATGTACGAGGGGGTATTGATATGTAGTTGACCTAGGTCATTGTCCGTTAATACCTTGGCAATAAACGAGCGCCATGTCTTGCGAAATGTCGCTTTTTAAATGGTCGTCGAACAAAAAAATATCGTTTTTAATTGGAGCGCAGAGCAATCATTGAATACCCTCGTTTAAAGGGCTTGAGATGATACACAAGATTATGTTCGATAGGCTTGGTGATCAACCCATCATATGTGGCCGTAAAAAAAAACGATTAAAATCATTAAATACCCTTGTTTAGAAGGGTTAAGATGATATACGATCACGTAATCAGAGCAAAACCGACTTTGTGCGTTATTATTAGAGTCCACGTTTTCATTTGTTTTGTATGTTTCTTTGAAACTGCTGTAAAAGTGGCTTTTATTTTCTGACTCGAATTATACTGGCTCCTTCGAACTAGACATTCTCGATTCGCCCTGCTTGTAAGGCGAATAATGTCAAAGAATTTAGAAAACATCAAGTAAGTCGATCGCAGGGAAAACGGACGATGTGTGTAAATAACCAGCCGTGTGAAAGCTTATAGTAGCAGTGTTGCCAACAGAATAAAATGGAAAATCTCAATTTCCTAGTCTAAAAATCACCAAAAGTCACCAAATTGAGACAGTGTTATACGAAAAATCTCCAAACTTTTATATTGAATACCAGAAAGCATTTGTGATCTAATTTAAACAATCTGTCGCGGTCAAGGGACCAGAAAAATTATAGGAAAAAAAATAACAGATGAAAAACAAAAATAAAAAATGAAAAGCAAAAGGAAATACAAAATATCGATGATGTAACTAAAAAGGAAAGCAAACTGAAAGGAAAAACAAATATGAAGAAAAGAAATCAAAAACCATAACAGAGAGCAAGTAAATAATGAAACGAGACTAGTGAAGAACATCAATGGAAAAAATTTAAACGAAAAAAAAATCAAATGAAAGACCGAAGGAAATGAAAACCAAAAGCAAAGGAAAAATTTTAAAAAAATGAAAGAAAAACAAAAAATAAAATGAAGAACCAAAATCAAATATTGAATGAAAAGAGAAACGGAAAAATTAAAAAAAAAGAAGACACAAAAGAAAAGGAAAAAATGAAATGGAAGAAAAAGCAAACAAAATTTAAAATAGAAAATGGAGCATATGAAAAATGAAAGTTATAAACATTACGATAGTCATTTGTTTTTCTGCTGTTTCTTTCGTAAAATTTAAGATTGTCATTTGTTTTTCTTTTGAAGTTACCGTTTTTTTTTTTCTTTTCTATGTCAATAACATTTTTGCGGTAATCAAAAATGTTTTTCTTTTTTATTTGTATTCGTTATTAATGTTATCTGGAATTACATATATGATCAAAACTTTTCTGCGTTCATCGCCCTTTCGAGAATATTACGATGGTCATTTGTTTTTCTTTAGAATCTTTTCTAAAATTTCGACTAGATTTCTCAATTGTCAAGAAAGTTCTTGGTTTTCTTCATTTTTAATTGTTTACCATTTTTCAGAAATTAAATACATAATCAAAAGTTTATTTTCAATTTTTTGCGTATTTTCTTTTTTAGATGTTGCGATTGTGATTTGTTTTCCATTCTCTTTTTTTTTTCCTTTACGAATTTTAATTACCATTACGTTTAATAGTAATCATTTTTTGAGTTTCTATAAAGTAGTCAAAAGTGTGAGTTGGCAATATAATTAACAGCATTTTTTTTTATTCGGCTATTTGCAACACTGCCGCCGGATGTATGTTTTATTGGTTTATTTGACATAACCTGAACAGCGACAAAATTGTAGGTTATGTGAATAGAAACTAGCGTTTTAATTTGAATTTGAAGTGGCAAATGATGCTTGTAAAGTGAAGGCTATCAGTGTCAAGCCGTCAACAACAAGAAGTTAAAAAGTCCCGCGTCACTTTAAAATTCACCAGGTTTGAGACAAGTCGCAAATCACCTGAGAAAGTGGCAAAAACTTGAAAAAAATCACCGAGTTGGCAATACTGTATAGTAGTTCGTTTACGATGATATGAATAAAAGAAAATATTACTGGCAGTCATGACTCAAAACCTTGCGACGTAAAACAATTGACAATCATGCGTAGGAAATAGGAGAGTGCGGAACGGAACAATTGAAGGAAAACAGTAAAAAAAATTAAATAACGAAGGAACGACTTACAATGAAGAAAAACAACTGATAACCATCCCTGAAGGAAAACAATTGACAATCGTTCATGAAGAAAAATATATGCATATAACATAGAAGACGCCATTTTGAAGAAAATTTGCAAAATGACAAAAGAGGAGGAAGCAAAGCAATTCAAAATGAAGGAAGAGAAGCAATTAAAAAATGAAAAATAATTGATAATTGTTTATTAAAGAAGACAATTGTTGAACGATTGTCAACTGTTTTTCTTGACGAACAACTGAAATATTAGGATAACCAAACAATTGACAATCGTTTATGGAGGAAGAAAATATGAAATAATATTGAAAGAAAACAGCAAAAAAGTGACAATAAAATGACTGCCATAAAGAAGAAGAATTGTCAATTCGTTACCCTAATTCGCAAATGTCGTAAGTCCACTTTTTGTCAAAATTGATATTTTGACACCATTTCGTTAACAAACGACTAACCTACCTACTAAAGAAATTGTAGCGCAGAGACTTATGCCCGTTTGTAGAATTCGAGTTTAACGTTAAACCAAAGCTTAAACCCTTCACAATAACTAGTTGTAATGGACGCTGCTATGGGTTTAAGCTTCGCTTAAAGTTAAATTCGAATTGTACGAATGGGCCTTACAGTTTTCTTTTATTAAAGGCCATTTTAACAAAACATCGTAACTCCGGCACTTGACAATTTGAATAAGAAATTATCGCAAATCCGTCAGTTCACATGGTCACATGCGCCTGTTAAAATTTGATGTAATGCTTTTCCGTTGAAGATAAGAAGAAGAAAAGTGTTCACCCCTTAAATAGCGTCAATAAGCTGTAACACTTCAATAAATATTGAAATATTTCACTTTTCATGCGATGCAGTTTACGACGTGGTACATAATAAAGTGCGATAAAAAAAAAACGTTATCAGTAGGCTTATATCAAATGCAAAGTCACGTCGTATAGTAATCCGTTTGTGAATTGGTTTTTATTGCCTAGGAAACCATAGCAGCTGAGACGATTACTGCCATGCCATAAAAACCGATTTAGAAATGGACCACTACAATCGTACGATTATTATAAACGTAACCTAACATTTTAAATCCATTTAATTACGATTTTCTACAAAATGGTTAATAAAAACGCAATTAACCAAAAAGAAAACATTTATTTTGTTACAAACACCTCGAAGATATAAACAAAGCCTTTGACAGTTGACGCTGTTGACAGCTCGCAGTTATTCATAAAATCAAGGCAAATTCGGAGCCTTCTCGACTTTTTTGAACGCCCGTTATTTTAATAATTATTTATTTAAACTCATTTGACCCAAGTACGTGGTATTGGATATAGTCATCAAATATGTTATGGAAGAGAAGACTATCGAATCGGACTAAAACAAATGAGCGGGTGACGTACCAAAGGATCTAAGTGGTTGATTTTGAAAAAAAAACAGGGATTCTAGAAGAATAAAGAACTATCAAAGGCTTTTTCGGAAACTATGATAGGGTTGCAGATTGGATTTAAATGAGGTTAACCTGTTCTATAATCGAACCGCGAGGGTTTGACCTTGCAAGTGTCAGAAAATAATATAAACAAAAATAATAGTACATATAAATAAGTAAAAATATGTAAATATTTACTTTGCATTCTTCTGATCTTTATCGCCGCACTTGCCGTAGTAACGAAACGTGACAATTTGAGGTTATATTCAACAAATATTCAATAACCCAGTATTTTAAATAGGAACTACTAAATAGCAGGGTTATTAAAACGTAAACCCGGTTGCGAACCTGAAGAGATCCGAGAAATTAACTGTTAGTTTTCGAAGATTTCAAGTCATTCGATCGGGTTAAGTTTCTCTAATAAGACCTAAGAAACCCGATCAAGCAGTTTAAGTTTCCGAAAATGCCTCCAGTATACAGGGTGAGTTATTAAGCGCCCTTTCTTCCATTAGCTCATTTATATTACGAGATAGAATTTTTTTCTTTTACAAGGACATTCTACCTATTAAGTACTATAACCTAAAATTATTTTGATGCATACAGAGTGTTACGTAAAATAATGGCAAAATGTAGCAGGATTTTTTTAAACGGAACACCCTGTGTATTTTCCTATAGAAAGATATAACACTCGAACCTCTAAACAGCAGCATATAAAATATTTATATTTATTTAACCAATTAAGAGTAAATTATTATTTTATTGAAAACGATCCGATTTTCAACTTCTCCTAAAATACTGATTGTAAACGAATTGTTTGTCGTACAGCAATAAAAATAGGTAGAGTTATAAATCAAAGTATAGGGAATAACCCAGATATAAATTCATTTAGTTTCATTTGTTTTCTCAAGTGTTCAAGCCTGTGTAATTGTCAGATTTTCAAACTGCCGTTATTCAATTTTTTTAAATGCAACCCCTCTATCTCTTTTCACGAGTAGATAGTATTCATGTTCCTCTTCAATTCTGTTATAGGTTTTCTGCATCTAATCCTTACGGTTTTTTTGCTATAATAATTTTTTTCATTTTTAGTCTAAAATCCAATATTAAAAAGTTATTTAACGTACCGTATTTTAATTTCTTTAAGACAACGCCCTCTATTTCATAAAACAGATGGAAAATATCAAGTTTACAATTGATTACAGACTCTTATTTCATTATAATTATCGTATTTTTATTGTAATACAGTTCTTTCACTTTGTTGTAATTAGCAATGTCTTAAAATTGATTCTATGTGGTTTACAACAAAAGAAAACATCAGTGTTTGTAAATAATTACCTTAATGTAAAAATTATTGTAAAAATATACAAATAATAAATTAATAATCTAACGAATAAATGAAAATTGGCGAATTTCTTTTGTTCAAGTATTCCGATTTTATTAAATCAAATGTTAGTTAAGACAACTGAAGCTTGGGAACTACCTAGAATCAATTTTAAAGCATTCTTAATTAAAACAAAATAAAAGAACTGTATTATAACAAAAATACGATGATTATAATGTAATAAGAGTCTGTAAACAATTGTAAACTTGATATTATCCATCTGTTTTATGGTGTTGTCTTAAAGAAATTAAAATACGGTACATTAAATAACTTTTTAATATTGATTTCAGAGTAAAAATGTAAAATATTTATTATAGCAAAAAAACTGTAAGGATTAGATGCAGAAAACCCATAACAAAATTGAAGACGACGATGAACACTATCTATTCGTGAAAAGAGATAGGGGGGGTTGCATTTAAAAAAATTGAATAACGGCAGTTTGAAACTCTCACAATTACACAGGCTTGAACATTTGAAAAAACAAATGAAACTAAATAATTTATGTCTAGGTTATTCCTTATTCTTTAATTTATAACACTACCGATTTTTATTGCCGTACGATAAACAATACGTTTACAGTTAGTATTTCAAGAGAAGTTGAAAATCAGACCGTTTTTAATAAAATATTAATTTACTCTTAGTTGGTTAAATAAATATAAATATTCTATGCGCAACTGTTTAGAGGATCGATTGTTATGTCTTTCTATAAGAAAATACACATTGTGTTCCATTTAAAAAAATCCTGCTACATGCTGCCATTACTTTACGTATCACTCTGTATGTACCAAAATAATTTTGGGTTATAGTGCTCAATAGGTAGAATGTCCTTGTGGAAGAAAAAAATTCTATCTCGTTCTATAAATGAGCTATGGAAGAAAGAGCTTAATAACTCACCCTGTATAAAGGTGTCTCAGCAAGAACTTGAATTTTAAAAATTTAATAAAATATATTAACTTAAGAGGCCTATGGAGGTCCGCCATATTGGCAAAAATTTATTTTTCAAATGCTGCTTTTAAAACGCGTTCGATTTAAAAATTCTAAAAGTAGATCAGTCTGTAATAATATATCAATGTGGGAAAGTCAATAATTATGGAAAATGTTTTATATTAACAAAGTAAAATTATAAAATTTTAAAACTCACTACGGAAAATGACTCCCACATTCTACGTAAAAAACTGATCATATTTGCTTAAAAAAATATACGAAATTATCATTCCTAAAAGTGCAAAATGAAAAATACGTAATATAAAAATTTACTATGTAATGTGCTGCCATCTTAAGGTTGAAGGAAAACTAGCTCATGTCAAATAAATTTGGCAACGTTGTTATCGTAAAACTGGGTGCGTTCCGACTTGTCGCTATGCTTTTAAACTTATTACCTTTACCGTTCCAAAATTCTGAGGGTGTTAGCATTTAATTGAACTACATATATTTGAATTTAGGAGCAAACGCCGGATCTGCAGGGTTATTTTTTTATATTTTGCACCCCACCTAGAGATTTTATTTTAGGAGATACCGAAAGGCTGTAAATGCAAAGGTTGTAGGATTTTATGTATTTTATCTTTTAGAGTTATTGCAAAAAAAAAACAAAAGTGCATCGCAAAGTATAATATTTTACGAACCATTTGTATTGATAGTGACAGATTAAAATAGAATCTTCAATGCACCACCTACATCTATTAAAAACACGAATTTAACACGCTTTAACATCGCTTGACAATAAAACACTGGTCAATATGTCAAAGTAAGACACTAACGACCAATTTTTTCTTGGTCGCGACTATATAATCCATTCACAAAACTCCCGGTGACGTTTACATTTTCATATTGAAAATTTGGAGTGTATTTGATAAGTAGTAAAGTAGTAATGTATTTAAGAGTCAATATCGACGCTATTTAATAATAGCGTCGATATTGACTCTTAAATACATTACTACTTATCAAATACACTCCAAATTTTCAATATGAAAATGTGAACGTCACCAGGAGTTTTGTGAATGGACTATACATAAATATTTAATTACGAAAAATTTCTCTAAATTGTTACCACTGCTATGATAAAAAACTAATAGGACAAGACTTTTTAATCTGGATAAAACTACTACCGATCGTAATTTGAAATTGTCATTGACAATCATATGTACTTAAAGTAAATGTTGTTTTAAAAGCTATAGGGTAATAATTGCTTGCATAGAAGAGAGTATCAAAGTTACACGAATTCCTCAGAATTTCGGCGTTAACAAAAATACGGTTACTGACTTGGCAATTTAACATAATAAAATAATGGAAACGCATAGCTGCTGGATTTTAAAGTTTTTTTTTTAAGATATCGATAGTACGCCTTTCTTAATTTCATTTTGTACGGTCTGTTGCTTACATCACATATCGGCAATTGAGCAATCCTATTGGTTAACTATTTGTTCCAATGCATTCCTTATTCCTATTTGTGCATCACTCTCAACTTTTTTTTGAATATTAAGAAATTTTAAACTGAAATAACTTTTAATATAATTTTCGTCTACAATTTTTTTTTCGTTTTCGGTAAAAATATTTTATTTTTGTTATTTAGAATCATTCAGTGAGCGAGTAAACTCTAACATGCTTTCGTAGTGAAATAAGTTAAAAATTTTTTTTTTTTAAATATTTTTACAAGACAATGTTATTTTTTGATTTTTCAAAAGTTGCAACAATATTACTAATAAAATGTAGAAAATTATGCACAATTTATTTCCTATTTGTATCTTAAAAGATGAGTGTAAAGATGTTGTCTTGAAATGAAAACTTTTTCCTAAAGTAAAAATATTGAAAGAATTTCTAAGTAGTGTAATTAATAAGACATCTATGTATTACATTTTAGTTAAATTTAATATCAATTTAAATTTCGAATTGAAATTAGTATCGATCAAATTCTGTTTGGTTTTCAAATATCAGAAAATTATTTATCAAGAAAATTGACTTAAAGTATAAGCTACTTTTCACAAAACGAAATGTGGAAGTTATTTCATTTTAATAGTTATTTATTATTTGACAAATTTCAACGAACAAAAAGTGTCTTAATTACGAATATTATTTAATTAAGAATTATTTTACTACTGGCGTATTTCGCAATTTATTTTTCGATATAAGAATGATTTTTATTCAAATTTTATACTTTTGAATTTCGCGCGTATATAACCAGCAAACTTTTCTTCCTTTATTTCAGAATATAAGAATATTACCACGTGCTAGTTTTGCGACGCGACGTTGCCACTATGTTAGATACGATGAATGTGTGTGAACTTATACAAGACGAGTGTAGATGCTGTTATCCTTGTCCTTCAACTATTGAGCCTGATTGGACTAAACGACAATCATTTCAATTATAAGAGAGGCGTGTTTTCAGTCATGCGGGGTTTGGGGGGAGTACTGGTGGCTTTCGAGTAGTTGATCACGTGATCCATAGTCCTTTTCATGTTTTATTTACATTTTGTTCTTGATATGTACAAAGTTAGTAATGACATTTACACATGAAACAAAATATCGGTTAAATGGCCACCATTTGGCGTGCAATTTCCTCTTTGAGTTCCTCAGTTGTCTTAGGATGGTTCGCATAGACCTTACTTTTCAAAAAACCCCAGAGAAAATAATCCAAACAAGTTAAATCGCAACTTCGTGACGGCCAGTTTTGGTCTCCTAAACGAGAGATGACACGACGTTTGCAACAACGTCATTATTTCGCGTGCATTCCGTCCAATTCTTGCATGAGAAAGTCTGTCAACATGGCCCGGTGACGATTGCCGTCGACAGTCACGGTGGTTCCTTCATTATTTTCAAAAAAGTACCGTCCGATTATCCCACATGGCACACCAAACTGTCACTTTTTGAGGATGTAACGGAAGTTCTTGAAAGGCATGTGGATTTTCATCTCCCCAGATCCGACAATTCTGCTTTACGTTAACGAATCCGTTGAGGTGGAAATGAGCCTAGTCACTAAAGATGATTTTGTTGCGGAATTCATCATCAGTTTGCATCAGTTGTTCCAAGATCCAGTTAGTAAAGTTTCTGCGCTGTCTATGGTCATTAGGCTAAATCTGTCGATCTTGTAAGCATGAAGGTGTAAATCTCTTCTCAAAATTCGTTGAAAAGTGCTGCGATGGAGATTTAATTCCTGACAACGATATCGGATGGAGGTGTTTGGTCGTTCTGCCACAGTGCCACTCACAGCTGCGTTGTTTTCTGCCGATCTTTTTGGCCGATGACGGATAAGGTTTCTTTCATCTTTCAATGAAAACGTCCGCTCAAATTTCTTGATCAAATTTTCAATAGCAGGCCTCGTCGGTCGATAATGCACGCCGAGATGCTCGCGTAACTTGCGAATCGTCACAGTAAAATGTTCTCCATTTTTGTAATGGGTTTTCACTATTAACGAACGTTCTTCCAAGCTATGACGCACCATTTTTGTAAATGTCAATGTTTTAGTTTAGACAAGTACCAAATATGGCTGACTCGACAATTGACAGACGGAATTGGCGCGCGATTCGAAATTCAAGTCCTTGCTGAGACACCCGTTATATACATGTGTGACACTTACAGAATATTGTACTAGTGCTAATTTCCGAACGTATCAGCGATGACACAGAATCCCATAATTTTTTTAAACTTGCACTAAGACCTGGTCTTTTCATCACCAATTAACTTTATCTGGCGATTACTTCCCATAGTAACGATTATGATCACAACTGTTACTATGGGAATAAACCATCAGATAAAGTTAACTGGAGATGAAAGGACCAGGCCTTAGACCTCTTGGTACATATCTGAGACACCCGAGATTTCGTATATGAAAAGGCGAAAATGGTTTCTGCAAAATGAATGCTCAGTGTTGATGAGTACTTGTATAAATGGGAAGCAATTAGTGAACGTTAACATTGATTTACGAATAGGGCTTTAGGTCCTCTGCTCTTCGTAGTTTTCATAAACGTTTTTATAAACTTTCTAAATAGTATTATACTCGTACCGATGCCACCATAATAGCATCAGATTGTTCTTGAAACGAATTACAAGCATGAAAAAGTAAGGAAAAGGAAAATGTATTATTTAGAGTTTTGAGAATGGCGTATGTACCAGAAACAGTGTTGTCATTTACAACGACAAAACAGAGTACGTCCGGTAGCGGACAATAAAATCCTGGCATGTGGTTTGTGCAATGTAAACCTCACTTTAATATTTTTGACGTTTAATGCATATACAGCGTATACAATGTCACTAATTGTAATTCTGACGTTTTATTTATTTCGATAGAAATATAACCTCAATAAAAGCCTGATTTACCAAATTCTTGAAATACGCACGATTTTATCGTCCGCTACTGTACAAATTTACGCTAAATACAGCTTAAGAAACACTAACAATTTAACATTTATCAAGAGTGTAAAAATTTTACGTATTACGTAAATTTATTTCGAAACAAACTAATGGAAGCATATTACGAATTAATCAATTACATAAATATACACGGTGTCATCTCTCTTGAGACATCTTTTTGTATAGAACGACGATTATAATCGGTTTACAGAAAATATATTAAAAAAAAAAAAAATTAATAAGGGAGACGGGTATCATCTATCTTTGTAATTATTTTCACACAAAGTTCTGATATACTGGATTGTGACCTTATGCGCCGTGCGCCTAACAGTAACGAGATGATTACGTCTATGTAGTGCTGTAAAAATACGGTATTTTAAAATATTTAAGTACAATCCTACCTATACAGGGTGTTTGTTAAAGAGGTTCCGTAAATTGGGATACAGATTCAGCGATGAAAACCAAGCATAAAAGTTTATATAATCATGTGAGCTCAGATGTCGTTTTAAGAAGATACTCAACATTTTATTTCTTGCCAGTATTACTTTATGTTGTGAACATAATTTGCCATTTAAAAGTAACAACAAACAATTCGTCTTACAATGATTAGCTCAAAGTGACTTGAAGACACACATGCACTCTTAGTTCTAAGAAACGGAAAACGGGACTTCAAGTGTCCTAACAGTTTCAATAACATTCTGTATCATTTGAAGAAGTTTCTTCCTAGTATTTATAGTGCAATCACAAACTATACCTTTTTTTGTCCCAAAATAAATTAAGAAAATGATGATATCGAATATCTCTGAAACGAAACGTCGGAGCCCATATGTTTATATAAAGTTTTGTGCCTTGGTTTTCGTCGTTGAATCTGTATTCAAATTTACGGAATACCTTTATCAAACAGCCTCTATTTTATGATAAAGTACGGTATAATACACGTAGGAATGTACAAAATATTTTAAAATGTCTTATTTTATAATTTCAGCATCAACCAGAGTTGTCCATAAGTTTCTCCGTCGTATCTCCCTCATTAAAAAACTTATTATATATTTTCTTCTTGTAAATAGATTGTAATTTACCTGTACCGTCGTTCTATACAGAAAGGTGTTTCAAGATAGATAACACCCTGTGTATTCATGGAAAGTATTGCTCTTATGTTAACGCAAAATATCGTTCTAATCATATTTTATCCCCCTCTGAGTGTATAATTTTTCTTGATTATATTTGTGTACCTTTTAGATTAGAATTGTCAAATTGATGTGCACTTTTTTTCTACTACGTTGATATGATAAAGGAGAATTGTTTATTAATATTATTGTCTGCATTCTATCTGCGCCGGTTTTGGAGAATCAACTAACTTCTTGAGCCTATTTTACCAGAGAGGAGATTTGGTGACTGTGCAGCTGGCGTATCATTTCATGGAAACTCATTAATTATAGTGAGTTCTGGCTTTATTTCTAATAGTTCTATAGTTCCTGATAGATAAAATCGATAGTTCTGCTCATTAAAGCGAAAAAAAGCCAAAGTGTAAACTGAGACGCCAGGTACACGCAGCGTCTCACTTTGTCCTACGCAAAATTAACGCACAATTCTTATAGGAAATTAAAAGATCTATAGTTCTACATGGGTTATAGAAAGAGTTCTAGAGAAAAACATTACTCTTTCTTAATTTAAGAAACTCTAATAACACAAAATGCATATATTTACGGGACAGTTCTGTGAGCTCTATCATTTTTTCCTTGTAGTTCGGAACGTATCCAACGACTTTCTGGAGAGTTCCAGCCATAAGTCTCATTAAATTATTTTTTGAGCAATTTTAAACCGATTTTATCTATCAGGAACTATAGAACTATTAGAAATAAAGCCAGAACTCACTATAATTAATGAGTTTCCATGAAATGATACGCCAGCTTCACAGACACGGAGATTTGGCCAAAGTAATACTCCCAATTCTCATCCATAGTATTAACGTCGGAACTCCAGAAGTTACCATCTTCCCCAAGTTACTCGATCCAAAACAAAACGGCAATCGGAGTTTTATTCTCCACGATTTGAAATCTACTGGAGAAGGCTTGTCTCCATTTGTTTGGGATAATTTGGCCTCTGGATGAAGCCGTCCAGGCTAAAGTATTTCACACTATTGACTGAAAAGGGGGCCATTTTATAGAACAATACATAAATCGCAAGACATTTCTGGCTCTGGATTCGAAGTGCTCGAAACTCCTTATTCACCACCAGATTTGCCTCCTCAGATCTTTTCCCTCGACCGAAGAAGGATTTGAAATTTTCTTCTAACGAAGAGCTCGTTTCTTTTAAAGAGAAGTCGCTTCTATGTATGGGTAGGTTAAGGATGTATCAGTAGACCCTCGTTTCGTATCGCAGAGACGAGTTTGCTGCCTATCAGTAAAATTGTGGAATTTATGAGAATTACGTGAAGTAACTCTACTCCTGTATAGTTCATCGATTCGCTTTTTCTGCTTCGCAGACCGTAACGGTTTCCCTCCATTGACCAAACGGTGGCCCTGAGCCTTGCATCTTTTCAACCGACTCGTTTCTTTCTGTTTTGCAATTCCAATGCAACCGCATCGACCATTTTTGCCTCTTGGATTAAAAAAAAATTATTTTCGCTTGAAATTCGTGAGAGGAATTTGACGTTGCCAACTCTCGCATCTCTTCCGTTGCCAACTCTCCTCTCGCATCTCTTCCTTTTCAACGTACGGATTAGATTAAGGCGACGATCACGTTTTAAACGCGTGGATTTATTTTACATCGTATGTCGTCTCGTAGGTGGAATATTTTTTCTTTTAATGCAAACGAGTATTAACAACATTAAGGCCCGATTTTACAATCGTCGGATAAACATTATTCTTAGAAAAACGTCACGTAGATGTGGAGGAACATTAAAGGATATTCGGCGAACAGTTATTCCACCACGACTGTAAAACCGGGCCTAACCGACGTAAATTCGCAAGGTCTTTAGCCTTTTCGTTAGATTACTATGACGCTCAGGAAATTCCAAGTTTTCGTATTCATATTGAGCAGCTGCTTTCTATATTTGTTTGGATGTCGGTCTTTAATCTCACTCAAAGTCATAAAGCCAAATGACGCGTTTGGTTACAGTTTCTTTTCTCAGGAAGTGTTTCCCATTCTTTAGATTTTCTTCTGCTAATATCTATCGAATCTTTTCCTTCTAATAGGTCTCTATACTTCCATCCTCTTTATTTTTTTCCAACCCCAATCCGCACTTTTGGTTTACCCCTATTGTATATCTTTTCTTCTAAAGATGCATTTGATTGAATAATGTATGTGGCCTTAACTATTCGCATTGATTTGCATCCTGTGAATAATATAAATAAAATAATCAAATCAGACATTAACACCGTACTAATAATAATATTTACCACCTTGAAACAACAAGTCTGGCAAGTCGTGCCAAATGCAATTGCTCGCATAACACCGCGAGAAAAAATTACACACGAGGGTTTACGCTATCTTAATAACTTCACAATCGGTATTAAGAGGTTTCAAACCATTTGAAACGTTCGATGGAGGAAGGAAAAATCTAATTTTGAGTTTGTTTAGCTGAATTTACTGTTGAAAAAAAATTTAATCGCCGATTTTATCACTGACCTACGTCGCGTCGGATGTAATTAAATTACGTAATGCCATACGATAACTGCCTTGCATAAAAGGAAACAAACAAGCACGCTGATTAATCATTTATTGAACGCGGTTTCATTACACGTGCCGGTACATAGTTACTAATAAAAAAAAATAAAGAAAAATTCCATTCGAAAATAATTCGACTTGAGTACCCCCCCCCGCCCACTTTTTCTGAACCCGTTCGACACGTCTGGGATTCGTTAAAAATGGAACCGTTTCGACTGGTGTTATCGTTTCCTTATCACCTCGTAATTTACATACAGATTAGGGTTAAATTTTTTTACGTAATCTTATCGGAAGTGGACAGAGTTCCAAGAAGGAAAAAAAGCGTATTTATTTATTTTTTAACTTGTTTTGTTTGTTAGTTATCTAAAGTATTTAAATTCAGTCGTTTTATCATATCACCAAGAAGCGTAATGAACTTAAGTGTTAAGATCGTATAAAAAGGGCAGAAAATATGGAAGGACATTAGAAAATATGGAAGAATATTAGAAAATAGCACAACAAAGTTTGGCGAATAAAATTCTAAGAACGAGGGTTGCTGAAACCAAGAAGATTAAAATCAGACATCTAAAACCGAACGAAAAGTAAGTAACAGAAAATGTGAAAGGACTTTGAAGATGAAGACTTCCGAAGCAAGTTGACTCGAAAGACGGTGAAGCACTGACACCTAAGATCGAACAGAAGCAAGAGAGAAAATGAGGAAGAAATTTAAAAAAATAATTGAAGCAATGTGGTAACAAGAGTGGAATGTAAACTTCAGGGAAATGAAATTAAAGACATCTTAGAACGAACGAAAATTAAAGGAGAAAGTGAGGAAGAAACTTGCGGTAAGTACAGAAGATAAGATTTTAGGAAAGAAGGTTTCTTAGGCAAGTTGAAAAGAAGACCGAACGTAAAGTAGGACAAGGAATTTTGAGAGATAGAAGATGACGTTTTAAGGAAGAAGGTTTTTGAAGCAAGTTGAAATGAGAGATGGGAAGCACTAACACCCGAGATCGAACAAGAGTAAGACGGAAAACATGGAAAAAATTTAAAAAATAATTGAAGAAATATGGTAACAAGGACGGAAAGTAAGGTTCTGGGAAAGAAGGAAGCAGAAATGGAATGAAAAGAACAAGATCAAACGAAAATGAAAACAGAAAATGAGGAAGAAAGAAATAACTGAAGAAGATAAAAGATGTAAAAAAAAAGTTTGAAAAGTAGAAGATGAGATGTTAAGGAAGAAGGTCTTCAAAGCAAGTTGAAACGAGAGATGGGAAGCACTAACTTCTAAAATCGAACAAAAGTAAATATGGAAGAAATATAGAAAAAAATTGAAGGACTAAAGCAACAGGGATTGAAAGAGAAAGGAAAGAAGGTTGCTGAATAAAATGAAAAGAAAAAATCAAACGAAAAGTAAAACAGAAAATATATTGAAAATTATTGAATGATGAAAGATAAGGTTTCGTTGGGATCGTATGAAAAATAAGATAAAAATTTGAAAACAATCCAACATGTAGGATTTTTAAGAAGAAAGGTTGCGGAAACTAATTGAAAAGAAGGAGAACAAGGATAATCGTTTAGGATTGAATGGAAAACAAAAGAAAATGTGCAAGAAATAATTAAAAATGGGAGGTGTAAGGTTTAAGAAAAGAAGGATTCCAAATCAAGTTGACAACAATCCAACAAAAATAAGACGCACAATGTATAAAGCTGGAATTGGTTGGTTTAATTAAACGAATTATATACTTTTAAATTGAACCAACAGAATTGTGTAGAATTTTAAAGTCAACGCAGAACGCCTGGCAATGAACATGGCTTAAGTATTAAGTTTTAGGGAGAAAGTTTCCGAAACAAGTTAAAAAAAGAAGATGGAATAAAAACATAGAAGATCGAACTAAAAGCAAGGCAAAATAATTAAATGGAACGACAGACAAGAGGGTTGCTGAAGTAAGAATATGACACGATCGAGCAGAAATTAGGAAGAAATTGAAAATGAATTTTAGGAAAAACGAATTTCGAAGCACGTTGCAAAGGAAAGCAACTTCAAACTAAAAGTAAGGCGGAAAATGCGAAAGAAATTTAGAAAATAAGTGGCAAAGGTCGAAGTTGTAGTTCTGGCAAAAAAAAGTTGCTAGAACAATTTGAAGAAAGGAAATCAAGGATAAACATCCAAAGATCGAACGAAAAGAAAGCAAATCTAGAAATTAGAAAGAAATCAAGAAATGTCTCCAAAATAGAAGATCATTGGAACCCACCCAATAAGAAATTAAAAATAAAAACCAAAACATTATTTAATTCCAGACTTCGTTTAAAAAAAATAATAAAAATTATTCAAGCAAAAAAATTGCTAAAGGGCCTAATTTATTCTTACGTATTAATTCTTACTTCTTAAACTTGCACTTGAGAAAGGCTTTAGAAGGAAGAAGACAAGAAATCAAGGAAAAAAGCCTAACTTTTGATACATACATAGAATCATAGCACGAGACATCTATAGTTTAATACATATTTTAATCTCCGTTTTAAAATCTATGGGGTCAAATTTGACCCTACCATACCGGTTAAGGAGTAATACCCAACTTATCTCGTCGTTGTTTTCCGTTGATTCCTTCTTGATTATCTAGTTTCTGCGCGCGTGTAACATATCCATTGCTTTGTATATCTTCTACTTTATATAGTCCTAGTCCGTTTCCTTTCTTATGGTATTATTCAAGGCATAATATAGTTTGCAGTTTCCAAATCTAACATTCCTTTATCAGTCGTCATAACGCTGCGATTTATTTAAACGTAGATGTTATTCCTAGTTCACTTCTTTTGAATTTAATTTAATTTTCATTTACTTGGGTTTGTGTTTGGTCTTCCTAATCGCTCCGGGCACACATTAATTAGTTGTTGCATTTTTATTTCTTGTAAGTGCTGCTAGATTCCCTTGACGCCTTTGGCTACAATAAGACTTATCGATTATACTGTTAGATTAAATCGTTTGTCACCGCAAAAATGTTAAAAGAGAAAAATACTCCTGAATTAAATTACTGACTTACCGGATGACAAGTGGCGTTGTCTCTAAACAACGGTTCTCCCAAGCTAGCACAATGGAAAAGGGGGTGGGTATTTATTAAGGGCGCCAGGGAGTATGTACCCCCGGTTGCAAGAACTCCTCATATGAGACTCCCTCACTAAGCCTCAATGCGTTCGCCTCAGATAGACCAATAATTTCAGGCGATTTAAATTCACTTGTACGCTCAGCGCAGGTTCGACACAATAAAACATTCACTGTGGTACAAAATTTATCGTAACACACTAGATAAACAAATCCTAAAATAAGTAAACTGTTACTCGATAACTTAGCCGACAACAAACACTAAAAGTTAATACGTACCGATAATCAGATCTGATTGTAAGATAACACTCTGCGATATTACAATGGACTACTTAATTATCTACGGTGAACGTAGCGCAACACGTAGTCCGAAATTCTGATTCGCAATTTAATTATGCATGAACAACAAATAAAATCTAAACTGATCAGTCCGTAAACGTCAGAAAAACCTAATCTTTTTTGACAGCTCTCCCAGTCCGAAGTCAGGGTCGGTGTTGCCAACCGAAACGCGGTGGTCGGTGGGTAATTACAACACCCTCTGTTGATCTCGGATCTGGATCAAACTGCTTTATCTGGTCAGGTTCCCATGATCGGATTGCGGTACACTCACAGGACAGAAGCGCCTCCGGAGAAATAGTATTACGTGATGTTCCGGCACAGCCGCAAATGAGTTAATCCTCCCGAAGAGCGAAAACTTCGATAATTTTACTATAAACGTAAAACACGTCTAACTTGTAACATACTTCGAACAAGAACAAGAAAATAATTTGTAGCAGGCGAAGGTTGCTAGGATACGAAACCGAAAAACAGTCACGTGGTGTGTCACACGAATGAGCGTTGAGTAGTAAAGAGAAGGGAGGCAGGGTGGCCAACTGTGTTAAAACGCAGTTGAATGATGTTGTATCGCCACGATGTTGCGGCGGCAAATTTGAACGTAACACGTTTACCTATTAATGTGTCTCGTTCTTTATTGATTGTAAGTTCCTATATCCAGTTATTGCTCCAGGCATATCTGCTTGGCTTATCTATCATTATTATAGATAAAAATGTACCTCATTTTATTTATTACATGAAAGTTTTAATTCTTAACTAACTATAGTTCCAGATTAACAACATCATTTTTATCGGTCGAACATAATCTATAATATTTAGGTCAAGAATAAAAGTTTCCGCCCAGTCATACAGGTAGATGATAAGTTCCAGGCAAATCAATATTGCCTGTATCATTTAACAGCATTTAATGTACGAGGGTTATAAATAAAGTAATCGGCAACTTGCTTCGTTTATTCTTGACTTCCGTTTACTTACATTTTTTTTAACTAAGCGGCTCAGGAACCTCTTGAAATAAAAACCAAGCGGTTGGGTTACTTTTAATTTACGATGTGCGATGTGCATCATTGACTTTACACATTATTCAAGCTTAATCAATCTGGAATATCTAGGTCGAGTCTCGTTAATAACCGGAGTACTTTGGAAACTCGCGTTTATTATAACATTTCGAAAATATTATTATTAGAACCCTCGACGTTTCGTGGGTGTTGGCACGTCTTCGCCGCGTCAATACGTCCTTGCACCTTCGCACACGCATATAACATAAGCAAAAGGTAAGGCCCCCGAGTCTTTTGAACGGTCTATTTTTACTCTTGGCACCAGGCTTCACATAGTACTTGTTGCATGCTTGAGTTGTGCGTTGAAGCTGCGGAATTTTTATCTTTCGTGAATGTAGAATGTTTCGTGGAAATCCTTACAAACTTTAAATTATACCGAGGGTGTGTTGCAGAAGGTGAAATAGTTTTCGCATCTGCATGATGTAGACGTGGTGATGATGATGGAAAGGTGCGAGTGTGTGTCCCTTGCATTTTGTTTTTTTGTTGTTTGGGAATGTATTTTCCAGCACGTTCGTGTGTGTTAGTTTTAGTGGCTTACATATGTTACAGCACGGCCGCACTGATTCCTACCGTGTGGCGACAATTCGGACCAATTATGACGACAACAAAACAGCCGATGGGCAAGTCAGGGTATGTAACTGAACAATGCTTTTACAGTTTCCTCTACTACTGTCTTCTACTGGACGCACTCTCTTTTTCTGGGTTTACTAATTGCACCAGGTGATGGTACTTTCTAGGTACTTTGAGGTTCAGTAAATTTATTTACCTTGCCCAGTCTCCTCCCATTTTACCTTGTCCAGTATCCTACCATTTTACCTTGTCCAGTATCCTACCATTTTACCTTGGAAACAGGATGTCATAAAAATTCCAAAAAGTAATGTATTTACTAAACCTCGAATACATTTTGTGTTCCGTAGTTCTAAGTGTTCATGCCAATCCTAATTCATGTAGGAGTTTGAATTTTTTTTCGCCCATCACTGTACATTCTTATTACATGATTGCAATTCTTGTCTCATTATCCTGGTACTGGACAATGTTTTAATTTCAATAAATTTCTCGTTTGACGTCCGATTACTTCCAGCATTTCAAGCACCTGATTGATTAAATCAGCGCAGCCGGTGTCAACACATGAAACATTTTAATTAGAACACTTAGATCATTCGCCTGTGTGTACGTACGTACGTATGCAACGTGTTCGTATTTGATGAATGCTTTGACGTAAATCTCTGATAAATTACAAGTGACAATATTTGGCCGGCCAGTTATTAATGACTGTAATTAACTTGTCGTTTTAAGAAGTTCAACAAATGGATGATACCGACGATAATCAAGTCAACGCAATTAAAAATATTATCGCAAGCTTTGTAAGCAAAAAACTAGACGTTGTATACAGGGTGTGGCAAGTGAGAAACTACGTACTTCTGTCTTTCTTTTACTTCTTTTCCAACACGTGATAGTATATCCTTAATTTTCGCTTAAAGTAACACATATATTTCTTTCATTATTGTTAAAATTCCTTTTCCATTTTTATTTCTTCAATTTGGACCTTTTTCCTTCTTTTTTCCACATTCTTAAGCCGTCTTCTTTTCGATATTTTTACGGATACATGACATTGTGATTTTTGTATTTTCAAAATAACTTTCTTATTTGCATGTATGTAGGTATAGGTATGTAGTATGTAGATATATGTAGATATATGCGCAACAGCTTCCAGGTCGGCTTTTAGATTACACAATGAACGCTGATGTTCAGATAAAGGAAAGAAATAATATAACTGAGCGTCATCAGTGTACATGTGGATATTACAGTGTTTGATGACTTTATGAAAGGTAGATGTGTAAATTATGTATAACAGTGGTCCAAGAATCGATCCCTGCTCATAGTTCTTAGGTTGGAAGCACCAATCGGAAGGACAACGCGCTATACTCTATCACTCAAATAAGATTTGAATAACCGAATAGAATTTTCAGAAAGACCAACTTATTTAAGAACAGAGAGTAGTACCATATGGTTCAGAGTATCAAAGGTCTTACTGTAGACAAACTACATATTTTTGGAATCAAATTGAGTGAAATCTGCCACATCCTGTATAATAAATTAAGTCAGCATTCAATTTCTATCTTTACTCTTCCTTTTTATTTTATAACTAGAGCACGGATTTAGATGCATTTTCCGGTCATGAGACCTTTTTAGTCGGGAGTAGGCGTTGCGGAGTGATGACTCATCACATAATGATCCGTGCTTTGTTTATAAATAAAATGATTGGCGAAGATATAACTCGTCGTATAGCAAGAATTAATTAACTTGGCTCAATCAGCGCAGGAATCTTTTGTAAATAAGTGTTAATTCCTTTTGTTCGGGGTACACTTATCACTTACTAGTTACTACTCGAATAATAAATTAATTAATACATGTTGATTCGTATTGTACGTATTCTAATTGCCGCCGTCGTGAATCACGTCCTTCAAATCGAGGAAGGTGGTATTATGTACGTTTCAAAATCGATTTTAATTAATTCAGGCTGAAGTGAGTTTTCAGTTTTGAAGCCACTCTAAAAATAGCCCCACGTAGAGTTATTAAATACCATTGATTGTTTGCTGGCAGACTTGCGTGTGATGGCAGCGCAGCACGCAATTTCACCTGCTATTATTTTAATGGAATATTTTAGTAAATGATAGGCATAGTTAATGTAGCAGCTCAATGTCCACTGGGATTTGTAAATAAAATAAAATAAAACAAAACTTGGGAAGAGAATAAATAAGCTTTGAATGAGTGAATGAGTAAATAAATTCTTTCTGCGAGAGCTTTTGGACGGGACTAGGTGGACGGGAAAGGACAGTGTCAGTTGCAAGTGTGGATCTAAAAGTGTTTTCTTTTTCAGTCTCGAAGGAAACCGGGGAAAAAACCTAGGAAAGCAGATGACTTAGACGACTTGAAACAGGAATTAGATATCGATTATCATAAAATTTCCCCAGAGGAATTATACCAGAGATTTCAAACACACCCGGAAAATGTAAGTATATTATTTTGGAAACCTATTCAATGCAATTAAATTCATGTTAGGGCCCGAACACACGGACCTCTTTAGCAATCTAGGTTAACCACTCAACACTGGACACGGCAACTAATGCCCAATCTCAGCAACTCCTTTCAGTCTTCAATTATCACTCAAACACAAACTATTGGATGCCGACCATTTCCGAACTTACGTAAGTGGTCAGCCTCGACTGCTGCTAAAAGTGATCCGTGTGTTTGAACCCTTAAAGTTTTTGAGTAATCAGTTCATCCAATTTGCAATCACATTACATGAAATTTAACTTCTCTTGAGGGGCCGATTTTATAATCGAAACTCTCCGTCGCAAGAATTAAATTAAAAATGGATTTTACTTGAATCTAAAAAATTAGCTTCGTGCAATGACCTATTTTTATGCTTATCAACACTGTTATCAGTAGCATAAACAAACAAAAATAAATCTACTTTAATTCGAAACCGTGATTTGCTAAAGACAGTATAATTTGGGGGGAGGGGGGGGGATTGGCGTGTTTTGGGACCGGATTTTCTCAATTTTAAACGAGGTGGGTCATTTTTTATTGTTAACGAACAACCTACTTTAATGTTAATATAATGTTTACATTTATAAGAATGACAAATTGACCTACTTTCATGAGTATCATGCAATCAGCAACTTAAATAAACGTAAACAAATTTAATTAACGCAGAACTACAACCAGTCGAAGATAAAGTCCTTCGTTTAATAAAAACAACTTAGAAACATCGATTGAAATAAGGTTATTAGCTAGGCAACATTTTATTTATTTTATTAAGACATAAAGTGTTCCCATCTTATTTTTATACAAACTGCAAAGAGTAGTGCATGAAGTTCTTCATGACTCGCATCTTAAACCAGCCTTCTTTCTTGTTTTTATTGATTTTTTTTTTCTTTAAAGCAGTCTTCCATTATAAAAAAAATTGTAATGAACGAATGAAATATTGTAGGGCCTCAGTCATGCAAAAGCAAAAGAGAATTTGGAAAGGGACGGACCCAATGCACTTACCCCACCCAAGACAACACCCGAATGGGTGAAATTCTGCAAAAACCTGTTCGGAGGTTTCGCCCTCCTGCTGTGGATCGGCGCCTTCCTCTGCTTCATCGCGTATTCCATTCAGGCCAGCACCGAGGAGGAGCCCTCCGACGATAACCTCTACCTTGGCATTGTGTTAGCCGCCGTCGTCATCGTCACGGGCATATTCTCGTACTACCAAGAAAGTAAAAGCTCGAAAATCATGGAGTCGTTCAAGAACATGGTACCCCAATTTGCCACCGTACTTAGAGAAGGTGAGAAGTTGACGCTTCGCGCCGAAGACTTAGTACTGGGTGACGTGGTGGAAGTAAAGTTTGGCGACAGGATACCCGCGGACATTAGGATCATCGAGTCGCGAGGATTCAAAGTGGATAACTCTTCTCTGACCGGAGAATCCGAGCCGCAAAGTCGCAGCCCCGAGTTCACCCATGAGAACCCCCTGGAAACGAAAAACCTGGCGTTCTTCTCCACCAATGCGGTCGAAGGTACAGCGAAGGGCGTCGTGATCAGTTGCGGAGACAACACCGTGATGGGACGCATCGCCGGTTTAGCCTCTGGCTTGGACACTGGGGAAACACCCATCGCAAAGGAAATCCACCACTTTATCCAACTGATCACTGGAGTGGCCGTGTTCCTTGGCGTCACATTCTTCGTCATCGCGTTTATCCTCGGCTACCATTGGCTCGACGCCGTCATCTTCTTAATCGGCATCATCGTAGCGAACGTACCTGAAGGTCTATTGGCCACAGTAACCGTATGTCTGACCTTAACGGCTAAAAGAATGGCTTCCAAAAACTGCCTGGTGAAGAATTTAGAGGCCGTCGAGACGCTCGGCTCCACCAGCACGATTTGCTCAGATAAAACGGGAACCTTGACGCAGAACCGCATGACGGTCGCGCACATGTGGTTTGACAACCAGATCATCGAAGCGGACACCACGGAGAACCAATCGGGCGTGCAATACGACAGGACCAGCCCCGGATTTAAAGCCCTCTCCCGAATCGCAACCCTATGCAACCGGGCCGAATTCAAAAGCGGCCAGGACGGCGTGCCCATACTGAAGCGCGAGGTCAACGGAGATGCCTCAGAAGCGGCGCTCTTGAAGTGCATGGAGATCGCGCTGGGCGACGTCATGAGCATAAGAAGGAAGAACAAGAAAGTCTGCGAGATCCCCTTCAACTCCACCAACAAGTACCAAGTGTCCGTCCACGAGAATGAAGACCCGAACGACCCCCGACATCTCCTGGTGATGAAGGGAGCTCCCGAGCGAATCTTGGAAAGATGCAACACGATCTTCATCTGCGGAAAAGAGAAAGTACTGGACGACGAGATGAAGGAGGCGTTCAACAACGCGTACCTCGAGCTGGGGGGGTTGGGCGAACGCGTGCTTGGCTTCTGTGATTTCCTGCTGCCAACCGACAAGTTTCCCTTGGGTTTTAAGTTCAACAGCGACGACCCTAATTTCCCCTTGGAAGGTCTAAGGTTCGTGGGGCTCATGTCGATGATTGACCCCCCAAGGGCCGCGGTGCCCGACGCCGTTGCGAAATGCAGGAGCGCCGGTATTAAAGTCATCATGGTCACCGGGGATCACCCGATCACAGCGAAGGCCATCGCCAAATCCGTCGGGATTATCTCTGAAGGAAACGAGACCGTCGAAGATATTGCCCAAAGGCTGAACATTCCGCTCTCTGAAGTGAATAGGAACGAGGCTAAAGCCGCTGTGGTCCACGGCTCTGATCTTCGGGAGTTGTCATCAGATCAACTTGATGAAGTGCTGAGGAATCATACCGAGATTGTATTTGCCAGGACTTCGCCGCAGCAGAAGTTGATTATCGTTGAAGGTTGCCAGCGGATGGGGGCTATCGTAGCCGTCACAGGTGCTTAGTATTTATAATAATGATTAATTAATTGATTTGGTGAGGTTATAATTTATTTAGGTGATGGTGTAAATGATTCGCCTGCTTTGAAGAAAGCCGACATCGGTGTTGCTATGGGTATTGCTGGATCTGACGTGTCAAAACAGGCGGCCGACATGATCCTATTGGACGACAACTTTGCTTCGATCGTCACCGGCGTAGAGGAAGGGCGCCTAATCTTCGACAACCTGAAGAAATCCATCGCCTACACCCTCACCTCGAACATTCCCGAAATCTCGCCTTTCCTAGCGTTCATCCTCTGCGACATCCCTCTGCCCCTTGGCACAGTAACCATTTTGTGCATCGATCTTGGAACTGACATGGTAAGTTGTCTTGCTCTCTCTTCACACCTGTCCACTCGTGTTATCTCACTTACTTCAATCATCACTAAGGCATCAATACCAAAAAAAACAAAACATACCGAGCCAGTTTGAGTAAATAATCACAAAGTTGTGCTTAGGTGCCGGCTATTTCTTTGGCTTACGAAAAAGCTGAATCTGATATCATGAAACGACGTCCTCGAGATCCTTTTGGGGACAAATTAGTTAACGAAAGGTACTCACCCCCTCCCTTATGAAGATGCTTTTACATAAGCATGTAGAGTTGAATTTTATTATTGCGGTTCATTGCACACGTAGCAATTTCATTACTTAATCGCATTTCGTTTCGGAAATGCGACGTAGTTTACTTCTTAATACGTCAACAATTATAACAGGGGTGCAAATCACAGATAAGTATGTCATTTTCTTTTTTTTAATATTTAATTATTATGCTCTTCTGTAGGCTTCTTTCCTCATTATATTCACGTACGTTTTCTATTATTTCAGCCTAAGTAAAAGTAAGGGAGTTTCAAATTTGCTTTTTTACACCCAACAAGAAGTACTTTAGAGATTTTCTCAGACTGTATACACAATAAAATCCAAAGAAACCCGGCGATTACTTTAGCCTGACGAAGTTTAAGTAAAAGCAAAACTTTTAAATTTACTTGCATCATTTTCTCTGCCCAATTAAAAAAGTTGCATTCATCGCATTTATAAAATAAAATTTTGTAATGATGTTATTTCTATACAGGTTGTTATTAATTCCCAGGTCATACTTAGGTATGACAACAGCGCGACTCAAATTTGTAACAACCTGTATAGTAAATACCATGTGAAATTGTAATCTGTGATTGTTGCACGTACAGGACCATTTTAATTCTGATCGAATTTTATGTAAATAAAGGTACCGGCTATAGCTTTGGCATACGAGGAAGCAGAAAGCGATATAATGAAGAGGCAGCCTCGAAATCCCTTTAGCGATAAACTAGTCAACGATAAGTTAGTCACTTCAGTTTTCAATTTAAAAATTTGACTAATCACTTGTTGTATAACAAACCTAACACATTTGGTTGAGCGATTGTAGATTTAACACAATTGGTCTGATGCCTGGGTGTGGAAATAACAAAATGCGCATGTATGTTCCGAGAATCCACCGGAAATTATTAATATTGTATTTAAACAAAACAAAAAAATAATAACTAATAATTGGGCTTGATCACTTAACAAAGAAAATTTTTCGTGAGCGACCCTCGACGATTTTTGAACCGCGCTCATTGCGTGCAATTTTCTTTGCTTGGTTGGTTCATTGGCTAAACACTGATGATGGGTGTTTTGTGTAGCTGTAATACTATAGAAACATATTTACACATACACAGTCCCGTCCCTTTTCGCAGCAAAATACATAGTAGAACCCTGCTTAGCACAGCTTGCCTGACGTGGTCTAGTCTGTAGATGATTTGAGTTGCATTTAAAAGATGTGCATTAATTACGTTCCAATTAGTCCAACAAAAGAAAACCATTTAATTTTTTTGCACAAAATTAATATGTAATTGCATGCAATTGGAAGAACTTAATAATATACCGGGTGATTGCTATTTTATTGTACTACAAGCGATAAGAGACGAAATTTCGGTTAAATTAGAAAAAAAGTCACCTCGTCTTTCTGCACTCAATCCTTGCATAATCCAGAAGAAAAAAAAACTAATTTCTAGCGATCTTGTTTTGTTGTAACTTATATAATAAATGTTTGAGATACTTGGCTTAAATGAGGATGAACTGTGCAAACAAGCACAGGTGCTTGAAGGCCTGCCCTGCCCTTTTGAGCACGTTGCTTGTTTACACAGCGCTCTTATCCTTAATTACGTTTAGTCCTTAATGATCACATTCTTGAAGATACACTTCCTGGAAATAGCGGCGAGCTGAACGCTTTGTGCCATCGTTAGATTTCTACTTATTTCGTTTCGCTCGCATAAAAACGTAACTCTGCAGGTACCCAAAGATAATTACCATCATTAATCATTTATTTAATGATGGGCCAGCAGTAATGCTGTAGTTTCAAACTCGTTTACTTATAATTTGTGGCAGAAAAAATAGAATTTTGTCGGTAATTAGTTGGTTCACATTTACCTTTAGAAATAACTACACGTTACAGGAATTTATTTGAAGTTTCACACATAAAATCAACTTCCTTTGTTTAATAATTAAAAAAAAAAGGGTAGTCTAAAGTGGTCTTTAATAATTAAAGGCCGCTTTAGACTTGGTTAAATTTTTACAAAATATATTTGGACAACATAACTATATGGTTTGGAAATAGTTACAACAAATACAGTGGTACATATGCATATGCATAGCTATATAGAGCAAGAGTGTAGATAAGCGAGATTTTTTTGTATACCGGGTGTTGCTTGCCCGGTCAACAATGAACGAATTCTATTTTAATCGTATTTTTAGAAACGCACAGTATATATCACATTCTTTTCTTCTAATTTAATTGGATTATCATCTCTTACGATTGAGAAAAAGTCGTTAACAAAATGCACATCTGCAAAAAGAAAAAAAAGAAAGAACTTAGATTTAGGCGAGTCAAGAAGCAGTGCTAGCATGTTACTGTTGATGCCCCCTTCATGGTTCCCATAGTCCCCGTCTTTTTGTTTTGACGTGTGTTTGTTTCACCGCGCTCAGGTCCCCGCCATATCCTTGGCATACGAGGAGGCAGAGTCTGATATAATGAAGCGACGTCCTAGAAACCCTTTCACAGATAAACTGGTCAACGAAAGGTAATAAGAATGTCTCGTGTTCTCTATACTTGGTGGATCGGACTGTATCTGTCAAAAAGCGGCTGCATCTTCCTCGATGTATCCGTTCGTATGCCATAAGTGAGAGCGAACTTCTGCTTCCCTTTTCTTGCATCCCTTTATTGATTTATCGCTTGTCCTCCTCTCGTCCCCAAAATTTCACTCCGGTCTATACATAATTTATACCGACTGACTACTCTAGAGCACTCTCAGAGTATACCTAACCTCATGTCAAAGAGTGGTTAACTTATACAAGAGAAGCTACTTGAACAAGGAAGTGCAAATTGTATACCACACGTTACGCCATTGTGTTTCGTATTTCACCTACGCCAATTTAAAGGGACAACTATATCGAGGTCATAGAAACTACTCGGCGAGCCGTTGAATAAGTTATCTACTCTATGCTCATGTAATAAATAAGAGAGGATGGAGATACTCTCGGAGTGAGTAGTTATGTATAGATTGGAAGGAGATGAGCACGTGCGGATAGGTAAGTAGAAGACCTTTTTTCCCCACTCTCATTCATTCTGCACCTGCTTGTCAGCGAAAACCTCCTTCCCACCTGAACACACTACTTCTGGACAGGATTACTAACTTTGCATGTGATTTCTCACTACTAACTGTATGTATTGCGCCGGCAATTGTATAGGTGCCTGCTATATCTCTGGCTTATGAGGCTCCGGAGTCGGACATAATGAAACGCCAGCCGCGCGACCCCTATAGGGACAACTTGGTCAACCGAAGGTGGGTCGCCGCCGCGGTGTCTTTCACAGTTATTGCACCACACTACTTTCACTGCGGCACACCCGGCGTGTGCTCACTTGCGTGTTGTCTGTATTGTACACAAGTCACACTCTTGATTCGATGTTCACTTGTAGACCGTTCCTTGTAACTTCTATAACGCCAATCAAATAAGAATACTAACAATTTCTGCAACACCTTGTATATTATTATTTATTAACCCTGTGTAACATCTACTCAAATAGTACAAGTCAGCAAGTCATTATTAAACGGTAAACGAAAACTAGTAAAAAGTACCTTCCATTTTTTATATGCACGGAGATTCAAGACAATTTATAAATATTTTTAATCATGTCAAAGGAGTGACTTTATTTAGGTACATCCTGTATATTATTTTATAATTGTTTTTTTCCTACTTACTAAAGAACCATGACAGTGATAAGTAAGTTTTATTATTTTGTGGAAATCTCTTTTGCAATTTACATTAAGTATAGCCTGTCTGTTTCTATACAGGGTGTCCCAACTCGAGGTAGACGCGTGATATGTCGTAAGCAGTTAGAGAAATTCGAGAAAACCAGGACAGTATACGGCTTTATTTTTTTTACATGTTTTCCAAGACCAAAAATTGAAGACAAGCTTAAATTATCCTGATTATCGGTTTTTCAACATAATTGATGCAGAATAGGGAAGTGCGTAGATACCCAGGAACGTTCTTGATCACAGGGAGTGAAATAAACGAAAGAATAACATACGCAAATAGTAATACGTAATTCCTGAGGAGTTTCTGGTTTCTCACACGTTGGTAACACTGACTGCAACTGTTTGACAGCTGTCGTACGTCAAACGTCAAACGGTTTACGTAGTCATCCTTTTTCGTTCAAGTAATCAAACCCAACTCGATGAGCTTTTCAATTAAACGCCCATTATAACGCACGAGACACGACATTTATTTAAAAGAAAAAGAAAAATTTCAAGTTTCAAGTGAAGCAGGGTTCAAAGTACAGGTGCGTACACAAAATTTCGGACACCATTGCCACGTCGCCAACGTAACAGTGTGTGAACAAGTAACCTCACTTTCGACTTAAGTCACTTTGACAGCGAAAGAAATAATATTAATCATGGAATGCAGATGCATTCGATTTTCGTCGCTCCGAATGTTCATTAGAAGACAATTAAATAGCGAATCGAAATGACGATAAAGACTGGTTGACATCAAGGAATGTTTTTCACTCTGACGTCAGTGGAATGTCCGAAATTTTCTGCCCGCAACTGTACGTACCAGTTTTGATTTATGGTTGTAAAGCGTGACACTAAGAGCTGGTCTTTCCATCTTCCCATTAAAGTTATCCGGTGAATAGCTTGATTTTTATGAAATGTTTCCATGGTAGTTATCTGTCAGTTAGTTTGCCAAGAGGTGTAAAGACCGATCCTCAATGATTGAAAGACTGGAAGATAGAGTACGGGCAAATGAAATGAAGTACGCGAATAAACACTGCTGGTACAGTCGAACAGAGGCGATTGGACAACTCAATTCAAGAAAGGTCGAACAAATCTGAGAAGCAGGAGATGACAGTAAAGGTAAGTGTCCACTTGTGACAAAATACTCTCGAGATTCAGTCTTGAGACTCAATCACCAATGGACAAAGACTTGAGAGTATTTTGTCACAAGTGGACACTTACCTTAAGAGGAAGCTGGTCATGAAGCTGAAAATTTACTTAAGCTATAGTGTCCAATTATTTGGAAGACACTGTAGATTTCGGACCCCAACAATTTTTAAATAAAATATTTACTCTGCTCGAACGATTTTCATTCTTGTAAGTAGGATTGTAAATTGGGACACCCTGTAGATACTTTTTTTTATACAATATAAAAAACGAAATGTATATAGATGAGGCGAGACTTACTTTTACTAGTTTCCCAAGTTTACCAAATCTGCTGACCACAACGAGGCAAAAGTCCCTATTAAATAAATTCAACGGTTTTATTTTTAAATTTGCTCTTGGTGAAAAGATTTGAAAGTTTTTCTCCCGTGTATAAATTAAAAATCATTCTCGTAATTAGAAAAGTAGTTTGGTGTGATACAAAGTAGTGCACAGTAGGGATTTTAGCACTAGAAGACTATTGTGCTTGCCGCTCACCTGGAATTTAATTATTTTAAATTATTTAAATTAGAGAAAGACCAACTGCCGGCATGTCCCGAGTTGCTTTCGTTTCTTTCTTTTCCGTTTTAGAAAAAGAAATTCCACACGCATGCCCCGCCCGTACGTTCTAGGTGTTTTTTGCCCCAGAGACCTTTTGTATGCTTCTTTTGAAACCGTTTCTTTGATCTTATTTTTCATGTTTGCATTAGATCTTTTGGATTGGCAAAAATATAACAACATAATTAATACTAACGCTAAAAGAAAAAAAAATATTTGTCAATCCAAATAAGTCCTTCCCATAGATTAGACTTGAAAATCAACAAACTGATTTATCTATAATTTCTTCTTTGGTACTTATGGTTTTTACTTACAGGACTCAGTGATATTTCTATTTATATTTATATTTATATTATGTACGTTTCTGTGCACAGGATTTAATTTTTAGTTGTTTGGATCAAAATTTCCGTATCACAGTAGGTGCTTTCAGTAGACTTAAACCTCCATAACTTAGATCTCTTATGATTCGGATATGTTTCTTTCTTATTGTTAGTAAGTAACAACACAAGCGACTGATTTCAAAGAATCATACAATCCCCCCTCGCCCTCGAACTTCTTTGCTCTCCCGTTCTTCCGACTAACCCTCAGCAGAAGTAATAAAATGCTTTAAATGTGAACAACATAAAACGTGTGCGCCACTCTGTTTAGTGTGGTGGGCTGACTAACTCTGAGTAGTTCGTATTGTATTACACACTAGTATGGAAAACACGTGTACATATTGCATGTATTTAAATGTAACAGTGCTAACGTAACTAGCATGAATTGGTGGATGTCTGTCGTAAGTATATACGATGTTATTTTGAACTAATCGATCGTAATTCTTGTGATTGGTCCGGAGGAATTAGTTCAAGATAATAATCCGTGTTTCATTTTATGGGGCCCCATTTTTTAACTCTCGCCTCATTCGACCTCTAGATTGATTTCGATGGCGTACGGCCAAATTGGTATGATCCAAGCGGCCGCTGGATTCTTTGTGTACTTCGTCATCATGGCAGAGAATGGTTTCCTACCCATGAAACTGTTTGGCATTCGAAAGCAGTGGGATTCCAGGGCCGTCAATGACCTTACCGATTCGTACGGGCAAGAATGGGTATGTTTTCCTTTTTAAGTCTTAATCTGGGACTGACGGTGTTGTTTGTTGTTAAGACATACCGTGATAGAAAGACTCTTGAATACACGTGTCACACGGCATTCTTCGTGTCCATTGTCGTGGTGCAATGGGCGGATTTGATCATCTGCAAGACCCGTCGTAACTCCATCGTTCATCAAGGAATGAGAAACTGGGCTTTGAACTTCGGCTTGATTTTCGAGACTGCACTCGCCGCCTTCTTGTCCTACACACCAGGAATGGACAAGGGCTTACGTATGTTCCCGTTGAAGTAAGTTGCGGGGGGTCCATGCGATTAATTCCTTGAGGTTTTGATTTTCGTTTTGTGTTTCAGATTCGTATGGTGGCTTCCAGCTCTGCCCTTCATGTTTTCTATCTTCATCTACGATGAGACGAGGCGTTTCTATTTGAGACGCAATCCAGGTGGATGGCTCGAGCAAGAAACCTATTATTAAGAGCGAGTTAACTGCCACTCCTGCGCCGTCATATTGGCAGAGCACAGGACATATACTAGTTTATTCGATAGGAAGGATTTCGTTCCAACATTTTGTGCACTAGCTGCACACTTTGGTCGCTTGCTCTACATTGTCTCTGCATATAATCAATCTATGGGTTCTATCGAATGCACAATAATTTAATAACGATGTCGTTCCCTATCGAGATGTACAAATCCTGTTGCTAATTCTAGTAAATTCGCGCTGCTTACGCAGTCCTAACGTTAAGTGCATGTGCGAAGGTGACGACTGACTACCCATACGTTTTTCCTCCCCCTGAGTTTCCCCCATTATCATTTTGTTTGCCATGGTTAGGCGTCACGTTTGCGCCTTAGTTTATTATTAAATAAATAACTTGGTTATCGGTCTGGTGACAGTCTGAATCTCAAGCAACACACTGTCGAGGTATCCATTAGATGCAATAGTGTTTTCATACATTCCAAGTTGAAAACAGTTGCCTTAGTGCTGTCAGTCTGTTGTGGAAGGAGCGTAGGCGCCTGCAGGTTAATGTTTGCCGCGCCTCGCGCCCTTCCCCGCATAGATTCGATGTGAACGAACAAGGTAGTATTATTAGGCTTTCAACACTTAGGTTAGCTAGAGTTGTAACTGTGTTGTTATATCGTGTTAAGTGTAACCAGTCGTGCTCAAATAAAACATGACTATTAATCACGATTATAAACATTTGACATTTTATTATTACATTTCTTTGTATATAGTTTAGTATGTATTTACATAAACTGCGAGTGGTATGATAGAGCTGCACGGCCCCGTTCTGTTCTGGTAGAGTTGTGTCGCAGTGGATCTGCTTCGTAGAGCCTTATTTTCATATACTCTCTCGCGCTCTGGTCCGAGACCAGCTCACCACGGTATTATTATCTTAATGTAAATATTTTTAAGTATGAAATATCACTTAATTGTTTCTCTTCTTTTTTTTTGCTTGTGTTCTTCTCACATTCATGTTTAGTATGTAATAAAGCTGTATAAATTTGGGTTTTAATAAAATGGATAATAGAATTACAATCTTTGCTTTTTCTTCAAAGATACTCAAAAGTTCTTCAACGAATTTCAACTGTTCTATTCGAACTGACATAATCTTCTTTACTTCTTCACTTGATCGATACCTCAGGATTTTGTTGTCTTTTCTCCTACTAGTATTTCTTTTTAATTCTTGAAATTATTACAACTAGGGATGGCAAAAAAAATTTATATATCGATATATCGACTCATATGATATATCGTTAACCATATATCGATACATTCGATATATCGTTAGAAATATATCAATATATTTAACTGATTGTTAAGAAAAGGTAAATAAAAATAAGTCCACGCATATTTAGGCTGCGTTTAGTTGACAGACGAACCATCAAAGTTTAACGAGCTCGGTCCGACTGTCTTCTAAACGGAACTCATAGTTCATACCCACCGTGGTTGCCTAGTGGTCGCATCTCAAATCACGACCACCGTGACCACTCAGCTGATTAGTCAGACAACGTAAAATAACTACGAATTAAACGAAACCGATAACGCTGCCCACGAACTAAACGCAGCCTTAATAGATTTCAATTTATTAGTAAGGCAGATTTTATTTTAATATATGTACAATATACTCGCACAAAAATGAATGACATAAGAACTAATAATGTTTACTAATATTGCTTTTGGGTGGTGCCATTACGATGTTTTATTAAATAACTTATAAACATAAGCCACAATTTAAAAAAATCAATAATTTTCAAAACCGCACTTCAGAAAACAAACCGTTACTTCCGTAAGGCACAAGAACGAATGACTCACAAAGTTCTTTGGTTCTTTCTGTCGGCCATTTATAAAACCAATAATGTAATTTGTTCGGGGATTTACATAGCTAATCTTTAAAAATACATTTTATGGGGATGCATGATTGTGGGTTTTTGCAAAAATTCAACGTAACTTATTTTCTTTACTACTTACTAGAGGGCAGGGCAGGCGTAAAATGAAAGAAATTAAAAAATATTTCAAGTAGTTTTCTGCATCATCACTATAAAGATCCTGGTAACCAGGGTTGTCAGTATGGGCGATTTGTCGTCAATTGGGCTACCTTGAACATACGTTTTGCGACATAAAATACTACTTAGCGACAGGCGACTTTTTGGGCTACAATGATACATAATTTAGGCGATTTGGGCTACTCAAGCTGAGTTCGTTTATTCAACTTCGCTCACTCTATTTACTCTTTTAGTGCTTTTTTCTCTCTTCTATACATATGTGGCAAAATAACTTCGTAGTTACTCTAATTTTATTCCATCTGTACCGTGTGAATAACCGATCTCGGTTTTATTAAACAATGCTAAAATGAATCGAGAAATCAGAAACATGTTCAGGGTAATCAAACTTACATAAGTTGTTTTTGCATATTTGAATGTTGGTTAATGTAGAAAACAGATTTATTTTTAATTCCGTCTAATTTTAGTATCATATGAAGTATATGTGATTTTTTATTATATGCCAATCGATTGATTGGTAAAACAGCTTTAACTTCTCGCAGCCGGAGGTTCACTTGCATTGTTGGTACTTTTATATTTTTTAATATCTTATTTCTCTTAGGCCCGATCTTTCCACCTCCTGATAGAGTTCTCGATAACGTTATTTGGCAAATAACTTGATTTTTATGAATGGTTTCCATTGGTGATTCGTAAATTTATTCGTCAAATAAATTTATCAGGAGGTGGAAAAATCGGGCCTTATTTAAATAATATTTTATCCTTTGTTTGAATAATTTTGTTCAAATTTCGCTAGATTTTACTAAAAACATAAGGAATCCTTTTTTCCCTTTATGACCTCTGAATTTCGTAGACATGGCAACACTGTTTAGACTTCATGTCTCTATTAAAAGCTGCGTTTGTTTAATCACTCCGTATAGAGTTGGAGTAAAAATAGAACGAGAGGGAAGCTCTTTTGATACAAGTTGAAGTGAGAGAAAAGTGTGAAAGAGTAAATAGAGTGAATGGAATTGAATAAACGAACGCAGCTAAAGTAGGCGACTTGGGCGACATCAGTTACTGTGGCTGGCGACTTGAAATGTGAAAATACTGGCAACCCTGCCGGTAACAGATTTCATTGTTCTTTAAAACTGCACAAGCTAAAAAATATATCGAAAGGTTATTTGCAAAATATATCGATATTTTTACCAATATATTGAATTATAATATCGATATAATATATATCGATATTTTCCATGAATATATCGATATTTCTAATATATCGATATATCGTTGCCATCCCTAATTACAACTACCTCCAGTCAAAACAAATCATAATTAAATTAGATCTGAATAAAAAAAAATCAGCTCCCCACCTACGTACATCTAAGCAGACATTCTCTTTCTTTCAAAGCAATCGCATACACGCACTCTCTGCTGCTAATCTTTATGATTATGAAACCACTAACGGCTAAAGTGAAAGTCTTCAAACGGTTTAATTGACAAAATTGTTTAGCTAGCATCTCACAAGTACGGTCATCGGTTTAGCCGCCACGGACGTGTTCTGATATGAACGATCGACCTTTGCTTAGCTTGCAGGTCAAACTCCTTTCCGATCAGTGGAACTTATGCAAAATTAACATTTAATACAGGGGATTCCATGCTGACAAATGGAAACTAAGTTGTTTGAACTTACTTGAGAAGGCTAGACAACAGTTCGTATTTTCATTAAAACAATTAACGCTGACAATTTCGAAACACAGAGCTTTGAACCCCAACGTACTTTGTGACATCCGGCACGGGTGGAATAAAGGAAAATTGGGAAATGAAAGAGGAATATGTAGTTAGTTAACTTTTTTGGGTCGCGGTTTTGTACGAGTTAGTTGTTAATGAATCGTGAAGTTGTATTGTCGAAAAAAGGTCGACAGTTTCTAGTATTCATTAATAAAATTAGTTTAATGTGTTGGTGAGTTTTAATTGGGATTTCGGAATCGGTCCTTGGAGGCGGCGTTTGGTCGAGTCAGGTGCAAAAAGGCGAGGTAACGTAGAATTTAAATTATTATGTTCGTTGCCCCGCAAGTGAGTATTCGATATAAAGGAAAATATAACGTGGTGGCGACCCCCTTATAACATAACCACGTTTTCTCTTACAACGCGACATAGTGGAGCCTTCCCCTAATACGTAACATTATGGAACAACCCTTAATTCGTGACGTGGTGGAAGTTTCTTTTAAGTCGTGACAGCATCAAAAGCGAAATGTCAAATAAGTATAAGTTGTTACACACCTTGTCTTCATTTCGTTACATGAAATAATTGGAAAACTCGACAGTGAATGCAAAAATGTTTGAAATAGCGAACGCTATTTACGTTACGGCGAAGCACCGTCCCCCGTCTTCCGCTTACGCACATTTTAAATAGGGAGTTTTTGCAATCACGTTTCACGTGCCCGTCATCCCTTAACGTTAACTTTATTAACCCCGGTGTAGGAATTTACGTAATTTACACTTTGAAAGTTTTTGCATCATATTACGTCGACGTAAACGTGAATGTGAATCAAGAAAGTAAGTCATAGTATTTTGTCTTGTCAGATTTGGTTGCAGTCATTGTTATTTAATTTATGTACCAAGTCTTGGCTTTGTGATTTTCGATAACATATTCCAATGCTTTGAAATGTCAAATTTCCTAAATTCACCGGCCCGTCATTGCATACGTGATGAACTTAGGTTTCACGTAGTCCGTCATACAAAAAACGTGAACGTAAACGTTAAAGCTGAATGTAACTAAGCAACTGGTCATTTACGTTTACGTTTAATACGAAAACGTTATTGCAAAAACTCCCTACTAACAAATGTATAAATAATTACCAAATCCACAAATAAATCAAATATGTATTCAACAAGTCGCCAGACGTTTAAATCATGACAATAAAAAAAGAAAAATCCGACCTTTTGTCGTTCACTCGAACGATAAACCACTACTTCAGTCTAGAGGAAGACGTCCAACTACTACGTCAACCCACTACGTCCCAGTATGAAGTCTATCTGATTACTTTATAGTCGTCACGCTTCGAAAAGCGGTAGGTAGACGATGCTTGTATTACACGTAGAGTGCTTACTTCCAGAGCACGGATTAATAATTCCGTTCGACTTTCACACAAACATCACAGTTTGATGAATCAACAAAATGACTCACAGCATAACGAAGTGCATCCTTACGAGTCTAGCAAAATATTGAAGGGGGTTTGCACGTGGCTAAGAAACGCGGTACAAAACACTGATCAATCACAGAAACCCTACAGCAAAACCGGTACGATCGAACGGCATGGCCAAAGCGTCCCTACGGCGCCACGCAATTTTAACGGCCTTCTTGGAGAAATATTACGACTGGAAAATAGGTGGATATCCTTCGGTGTCTTTAAATTATCACCCTTTACTACAATAAAAAAATTACAGGATATAAAAGTATTGCATTCGCAAACATATCTACTTTACAGTTCGCAATTTTCATTGCAGCAATAAAAAATTGGACGATTCTTATTGCGGAACACTTGTGATGAATCCAACATCAAGTTTACAACTTACTAAAATAATCACTTTAATAATGATAATAATTGCTAATAATTGTTGAGTGTATTAAATTTGTTCGTAGCAGAAAAACAATAAAAGTTAAAGCAGCAATGTTCTCCAACAATTGTCGGAAAAAAATTAGTGCTACTTTGTGCATACTTGCTGCATGTTCAGCGCTAATGGTAGAAAATCAATCACGTAAATACGTTATTCATTTTTTTATAAAGTTGGCATTTCACAAATTACCAGAATCATCAATGCAAGAAAAATTCAATTTTGGGAATTGTTGGTAATTTAAGAAATAGCAAAAAATACTTGCAATTTTTATTGCTGCAATTATTGAAATGAAAATTGAGAGTTGTAAAGCGACCTTTACAAGACGTAATTTCTATGTATAGTGCACATGCTCAACGGTAATCGGTAATCGTCAATTAACCTCAACAGGACCACTCAAGTATTAGACGCAATCAGAAGTTAATACCTTTCGTTGGAACTATCACCTGCTCAGAAATAGCTTTAAATATAAAGCCGAGAGCAAATGCAATTTTTGTGTGCAATGCAAGGAATTGCTGCAATAAACGGCAAGAAAAAATTGCGTATTTTACATGATGGCAAGTTACGTTGCGTTGCCAACATAACAAGAATGAAATATTTCGATCTGATACTGTGCACTTGAAACATAAACTGCAAACTAGTGTTTATCGTTGTTGAAATTTCATGTCGGCAGTATCAAAAATAACGTTAGAATCCCCGAAAACATTCTGCAACGCAAGGGATGCAATGCAAGAAATCTTGCAACAGCTGATTTTAAATGTTTATTGTGCGCATGCGCGCAACAAAAATTGCATCGTGTAAAGCGGCCTTTAAGAACTTTTGCTTTTCATATGACATACCGATTGTTTCAAAAGAAGAAAAAGAAACTCGCATGGTACGGTTTTACTTTATAGAGTCACGCGCGCGTACACTTCCAAAGTTACAAACAAGATAAAATTCTCGCTTTAAGTTAATTAAACAAACAAAAACTGTGAATAAAATTGCAAATTGAGAAACATAGAATTCAATAGAATTTTTAAATCAAAAATCATTGATTTAAATAAGATTTTTTGATTTTTTACATAAAAATCTCCTTTTAAATATTTCTTGACATTTTGTATAATACATATTTTAAAGCAAATAAAAAAAAAACGTAATTTGTAGTAGAACCCAAATTTGGTTTAAAAACTCATGCGTTAATTAATCAAAACAAACTAACCAGATCTAGTAGAACATTAAAAATTTTGTATTCTTTAGTCCATTTGTAACTCAAGAAAAACCACAATAAATTGAAATCATTTTTGGCTGAAAATAGCCCAAAATCGAAAGCTGTTCAATTTTATCTTAGTTCACAACCAAATCTATTTCAGTTCGTATCAAAACGTGTCAGATAAAAAAATATATAGGGTAGGTATAATTTAATAATTGTAAAAAAATTGAAGAGGTGATTCCTGAGGTGATGTCAAGTAAAAAAAGTTCCTATGATCAAGTGGCCCAAATGCTTCGTTTTCGATGTACAGTGCCATTCATAATATTAGTGACATAAGGGAACATTTTTTATAATTGACTTTTGTGAAGAAATTTTGACAGTTTGTATGTTAATTAAAATAAGAAAGCAACCCAACCACATCTAGTTGATAATTTAAAATTCGGCGGGAAGATTGAAATTCTCAAAAACGAAAACTTGCAACACGAAAAAGCTTCGATGTGACGCATGAGTTCGCACTAGATGTTGATCGACTTAAATTCAAAAATACAGTGCTGTACAGCGTGTTCCGTAAAAAAAGTATTTCATTAATAAAAATTAAACTTTCGTTTATAGCGTTGATTGAAGTATTTACTACTTCAATCAACGTTTATAGCCAGATCAATTTTAGTTCGGATCAAAACCAAATCATCCTCTTTCAGCTCGGATAAAAACCAAATTAAGGTCAGATCAGCTATCTGAATAAAAATAAGAAAAAGTACCAGATTCTTTTTGCACGTGACAAACATAAATAAATAAAATAAAACAAAGTTATGAAACAAAAAATCGAAAGCGGTTCAGTTTTATCTAAGTTCACAATCAAATCAATTTTAGTTCGGATCAAAACCAAATCTATTTTAGTTGAGATCAAAACTAAATCCTTGGTTCAGATGAACGCCAAATTAACAACCGATCAGCTACCTGGATAGAAAATAAGAAAAATACAGGATTTTTAATTTATTGCTCGTCACATACACAAAAAAAGCCGTAAGAACTCTTTGATTCATTTTTAACTCGAGGAAAATCAGAGAAAATAAAAGGCGAGCCATTTTTTTGTTTAGATGAAAATGGTAAAGCTTTTAAGCAATTGAATCAATTTTAGTTCAGATCAAAATCAGAATTAATGACAGATCAGCTATCTAAATAAAAAATAAGAAAAGTAGTAAAGGTATTTTTATAGAATATGACATACATAAATAAATTTAAAAAAAAACAGTTATAAAAAATTCAAAGCCAAACCAAAAATCGGAAACTATTCAATTTGATTTAAGTTAAGGAAATTTCTCCAGAATATTAATTCCCATGGTTTTTACAAAACATATAAAAAATTGTGCCTAACCCTTCCAAATTTATCTTTAAAAAAATCATAAACCTGAGCGTGCACAGATTGAGCAGTGGTCTAGCATTAAAAATATGATGGCTGCGTATTTGACGTGAAAATTCTTAGGAAATTTCTTCACGGTATTAATTCCTAATGGTTTTTACACAACATATAAAAAAATTGCGATGCAAACCCTCCTAGTTTATTTTTTAAAAAATCATAAACCTGAGCGTGCACAGATTAAGCAGCGGTCTGGTATTAAAAGCATTATTCCTGGGTATTTGACGTGAAAATTCTTAGGAAATTTCTTCACGGTATTAATTCCCAATGGTTTTTACACAACATATAAAAAAATTGCGATGCAAACCCTCCTAGTTTATTTTTTTTTAAATCATAAACCTGAGCATGCACAGATTAAGCAGCGGTCTGGTATTAAAAGCATTATTCCTGGGTATTTGACGTGAAAATTCTTAGGAAATTTCTTCAGGATATTAATTCCCAATGGTTTTTACACAACATATAAAAAAATTGCGACGTAACCCCTCCTAGTTTATTTTTTAAAAAATCATAAACCTGAGCGTGCGCAGATTGAGCAGTGGTTTAGCATTAAAAATATGATTGCTGCGTATTTGACGTGAAAATTCTTAGGAAATTTCTTCACGGTATTAATTCCTAATGGTTTTTATACAACATATAAAAAAATTGCGATTCAAACCCTCCTAGTTTATTTTTTAAAAAATCATAAACCTGAGCGTGCACAGATTAAGCAGCGGTCTGGTATTAAAAGCATTATTCCTGGGTATTTGACGTGAAAATTCTTAGGAAATTTCTTCAGGATATTAATTCCCAATGGTTTTTACACAACATATAAAAAAATTGCGACGTAACCCCTCCTAGTTTATCTTTAAAAAAATCATAAACCTGAGCGTGCACAGATTAAGTAAAGGTCTGGGTATTTGACGTGAAAATTCTTAGTTATTGTAATGTAACTTTCGGAAAAAGTTCATAGAGGACTTTATTTTTGTATTAATATGACAAAATAATTGCTCAAATGTATGGAATAATCTCAATATGTCGTTTACGCCCGTGTCATCCGGTGATAAAATTTCGATTTTTATTGGTGGAAATCTATTGCTAACTTCACATCGGTAACACGATCGAATGTAAAAATTTTCTTTGACTTTTTTCATCTGCAAAAACGACCCTTCCCTTGACTATTAGATAACGTAGTAACCCAGTTGTAAAAAATAAGTTATCAAAACGTGTTTAACAAAATTAAGAAATATTTTTCAAAAAATGCCTAACACGAGAAGGTTACTAATTTACTTCTTAAAATGAATGAATTGTTCCACAAATAAAATTTAAGCTGTCATAATAAACTGATTCTTATTTTACTCACCCTTTGAGAACTTGCAAACAAATCGCCAGGTATATGCACGCACAAAAAGTCCACAAGTCACTAGAAACTAAAAAGGGAAACTCTGCAAAGTGAAAATAATCAGTAAATAAAGGAACTAATTACAAGAGCAAAGCCTGATTATAAACAATTTTGGCGCTTGTGATTGGCGGCATCGAACCATTTGATAAGAAAAAAAAAAATGCTGAAGTTTCTACCTCAACGTTTTTGTTTTCATCGGCTTGCAGAGAACGTAAAGATTTTGAAAATACTCTTACCTGTGCGCGAAGTACATAAAGCAATAGCTTCAAAGCACTAAACACATTTCCTTACGACTTTTAAAAACCCGAAATGCACGCGAATTCGACCGTAAATCACCCAACTTGATTAGGCAATGATGAGCTGTCCTGACTCTCAGGAAAAATGGAAGGGCGAGCCCCGGCCAACTTTTTTCTGAAATTTATTTCTCTCCGCACGGAAGTGGCTAGGGTAAACGATTTCTTTTAAATTCCATTTCTTTTTTATTATTGTTCTTTTTTTTTTTCGTCGAGAGCCAAAGATTAGGCAACTTGAGAAAGGCGAATAATTCGTAAAAAAATTGCAAGGGAAAAAAACTAAATATTGTTTTCGTTTAATGGCCGTTTTATACTATCACATTTTTTTATCTAAAATCTGTTACAAAGTGATTGTTATCAAATTTAACAAATGTAAAGGCTGTTTTACATTTGTCAAATTTGACAACAATTTTTGTTACAAAGTGATCTTCACAATGCTGTTAAAATTATAGTTCTGTGATAATTAGGACGGCTTTGGCAACCAATTTAAATTTTGAAATATTGTTACTGGAGGTGTGTTGCTAACTTCTCACGGTTTACTTAAACTAAAGTGGCATCCGCACAATGCGTTTTCGCCGCACGTCTCAAAGCGATCGGTTTAAGCCAAATAAAAATATGGACGTTGGCAGAATTGCAATAAAGCTACGCCTATAGTCTGCGTCGCATGCCTCTTTTATTAATTCTTCAAATATGTAGTATACAGTGAAAGCTTATAGAAATAGCCAATTTCTATTTAGGCGACGCGCATAATAAAAAAATAACTCGTAGTCACTTGTATAAACGGCATTACATATTTTCAAGATGTTTAACAAAGTGTTTACAATGTTTTGTCAGCCGTCGGACGCCTACAATAAATGTCTATAAAGCAAACAAACAGATAATCTTAACGTGCCACCTTGCCACGACACCGCGCGGAAGTTTGCGTAAGTTTTTTGGTCGTCGGGATTGCAATGGAGTTTTCTAGCTACTCTTCTGCTGATGAGGCCTAATAGGGCCGAAATAGCTCTACAGGGGCTACTCGGGGAGCCCCATTGCGCTCCAGCCGACTTGCAGATAATCTTAAATTAAATGGATTAAGGACCAGTTTCATAATCGAATTTAAAGGAGACTTTAAGTTTAAAGTCACTTTCAGATGTAAAAACAACTATGAAAACACATTAATTTGTTTACAGATCTGAATATGACTTTTAATTATAAAGCCTCCTTTAAATTCGATTATGAAACTGGCCTTAAGTGGATATGAACTTTAACTACCCTGTAAACTGAGAACCATTAATTTTTCGTCTAAATGCAGACAGTAGTGCCTGAGGAAATAATTACAGTCCTGTTTATTGAATTGTTTCGTTTAACGTCAGTTTCCTTTTACTAATTTGAATCCGAATTTATTAACACATCTAAACATATTATTTTTCAATGCGACTGAAGTTGTATATTTACGAAAAACGAACCTGTAGAGATAAAGCGAAATTTAAAATAAATATTCATTAAGGAATGCCTACAGTATAAAAAACACAATTCTCCAATTTAGCATGCAAAAATAATCATCTGTTTACATTGTTAAAAGTCGCAAAAAGTACATTAAAAAAATAATAAAAAATATGACGTTCTACTTCGGTACACGTCTGATTCCTCACCGTTTTATCAAGTCATCGTCCAAAAGCTGATTGTTCGCATGCGAAATAATAAAATTTTCATTAACTCCGTCTACATTCTTTTCGCGAGTTTCCACGATCGCATTGCGACTAGCGGCCGAAACGCAATATGTGGATCCACCTTAAAAGCGCCGATGATTTTCGACCTGAAGACAGAATTTTTTTCCTTACAAATGGAGACAAATCCATTTCAAATCATTTATTATATTCTTACAGAAATATAATATTACAATATGTTGCAAAAAGTGTCTGTCACATTTCGAAAAAATTCGCAGTTATGCCAAGCTAATAATTTTTTTTCAAAGGACAATAAAATATTTACATTTGAATGTATTGTTTTAATATCAAGGAGCTCTATATTCTTACACAGGAATCAATAACTTTAAATTTTGATTATGTAAAGTGGTAAATAAATGATATGCACTGGCCGCATTTAGTTACCATGTTGGACGAGAAAGAATCCCCCCGTTAATTTAAATTAACTGCGTCATTACCTAACAGAGAGTCTTGGTGTAATTTTTTTTTTATTTCTCAAATATTACTTTCTACCTTAAGACAACTGTTTCTTCCACCAAACTCCCAACTGTCAGCTAGCTACTTACAAGAGGTATACATTTGATTGACTGACGGTTTTATAAACATTCAGGACTCAGCTTTATCACAAAAGAAACTATGAAATAATTATTCGGGTCAAAGAAATAATTTAACATGGTTCATCGCGGCGAGGATACTGGAAAATAAAAACTTATTTACACACAAAATACAAGCAGCAAAGTCTATTGAGGAATAGAATACAAAACAAAATTCGCTAAAAATTTTCCTATTCATAGTGCTAACTGGATCGATTATATCTACAGCGCCAGGCCAAAAGATAGGGACGATTTGAGGTAAGTAGAAATTTTGGACAGCACTCTATTAAATGCTGTTGCTTAAAAACTATAATAATTAATTAAATTTAAATTCCACGATTTATTTCTGCATTAAAACCAATAAGTAAAAAAGGTACTGCGATATCCAGAATAGATTAGAATCAATAGTCCTAAATTTTGGGCGACACTGTTTTGCAGAGAACGAAAACAGAGTTCTCTTTTCTACAAACCAAAAAAATAAACACCGCAAACTTTCTTTTTTAAATTTAAGTGAACCCGATGAAGTTACTTGTAGAAAAGGAACTGCTAGTTGCCACTCTCTCATCTCAATTATGTAATTGTCATCAAGTGAGTATTACAATAAAAACATAATATACCGAAGATCTGTTCTATTTAATTAATAGAAAAGGTAAAATATATTCGTATTTTGTGGGTAACTGTTGGATAAAGAAAAACTGTAAGCGATGATCCAAGTTTTTTATAAAGTTGCCTCCTTTATATTGACATCCAATAGCAATGGAGCTTTAAAGAGGAGAATCAAGTTTAATTTCCTCAAAATTCATGAAAATAATCTTCACATTGTGTATGCAAATGTATTAATTAATGACTAACTCAGAGCAGTTTCCGATTGAAGATTGTACGTTATATAAATTGATGTTTATACATGCATCATTGATTGCAGAAAGTAAATAGTTTAAGAAACATACGTACAGTAGCGGTCAATAAAATCCGGGCACGTCATTTATACTTTAATATTTTTTACGTTTAATACCAATCAACAACATAATCTCAACTTCTTGCCCGGATTTTATTGTCCGCTACTGTACACAGTGTAATAAAAAAATAAAAACATTTGAGATACTTCCTTCCAATAGTAAAAAGTAAATAAAAAAAATTAAACAATAAGAAATTATAAAATAAATACGTACCTCAGCAAACAGCGAAAAAATTACATATAAATAATATTTTACCTTTTCGTTTGAACCTTTGAATTAACGTCCTACCTTGATATACTGAAAGTCATTACTTAACAATAGTCACTCCTAATATTTTTAAGAAAGTGAGTATCACTTCCGCTTGCGCTACATTCATTAAAAATTAACTACTAACTTTAGGCCCTTATTACAAAATACACGATTACACATCTTTGGAATAAAAACTAAACATCCTCCCAGCCTCGTTTGTACACACATAAATAATTCTCTAGTCGCGAATTTAGTCGAATGAAAAAATAATCTCCTAGTGATTTTCTGTTTGTTTATGTATCAAAATTGTTGATTTAGCTAAACACACGGACACAGGTGTAAATGTAAGGCAAAAACTCAGTGGAGAAGGGCGTCCGAGGGACAACGCCTGATGGGTCATGCGTTGTCAGCAAGTAGTCAATCCGAGTGCGGTCGTATAGTGAAACAGTTTATACGAAAGTGACTGCACATCTGCCTCACCTAAAACCAAAAGAGTCACTCCACACTCAATCCCAACTCACAAGCGAATCAACTCACCACACACGTCCCATAATGCACGTGTGCAATCGTGGCCAAAATACAAAGCGCATACACCAACGCAAGGTCCACCTGAGCGTGTTGAATTAACAGCGAAGCGAACACCGCCAGAGCTGTCGGAAACAGCAACCAGTTATATAATTCGCAGTTGGTACTGCTCATCTGTGCCACGATAAGTCGACACTAAAACAACCAACGACTTAATTAATTATCAACCGCTTTAGTTCGTAGTGTACGGGGGGGGGCTAAAACTCACAGCGATATTAGAGAATATAGTTCCGGTCATAAAATATAAAGCCCTGGGATCCTTCTCCAAGAGAAAACCCGAATGCATCACCCAAAATATCATGAGCACGAAAAAAACGACCAAGGAAATTAGAGGCCTGGTCGCATCGGAGAAAGTCCTCATGTAACCCGTTTTATCACGATACGAAGCGTACACGTTGTACATTATAACGGGGACGTTCGAAACCATCGACGACACGTACAAAACTATCTCGAACATTCTCCCGGCTGAGATATCCCCCGGCAGAGTAAACTGCCAAATCTCATGTCCCCAAATCTAAAAGCAAGTCAACCGCCTTAATTAAATTCAGTGATACCTAAATGGACACTTACGCCGGCAATTAAAAACGTTATGATAGTGCACCACATGGAAAAGTCGTAACCCCAGGGCAGAAACAAAACCCCCGTGTTATACTTCTCCCAGTGGGTCAAGTAAAAATTGACTAGAACGTTGCACAGGATGAAGTAAAGCCGTAGGGCATCGAGGCTGTAAACTTCACTCCTTCCGAAAATGTGATACATTATGATCGGTACTAAAGCTGCCGTGTACGAGTCCAAACCGTGGTCGAATAGTTCCCCCAGCGGTCCGCTTGTGCCTGTCCTTCGAGCCTGCTTACCATCGATACCATCTAAAACAAGACTTTGTTTATTTCTTGACCGCAACAGAACACGTACTTACTTACCTAGAGTGTATGCTAGAAATAAATTAATTGCGGATAACATGAAGACCCATTTGGGCAAGGGAGGAACGTCCGGTCTGTCTGGGGCCGAAGCGTAGAAGTCGTAGTCCATCCAGGACAAGAGTAAAAATGTGGCTAGAGTGAAGAGGAAACCCAGGAATGTCAGTAGATTTGGTGCAACCCATTTTGGACAGTACTAAAAGAAAAAATGATCACCTGGATGGTAGCACGAGGTCAAATAAATGGAGATCTTAAACATTTTTGTTTTATAGACAGAGCTTAAATTGTATTCACAAAAAAAAAAAAATATGTAGGGCAATCACTCTTTTAATACATATTTAATTATGATTTGGTTTGTGATTAAATTAAAATTAAGAAGTGAACTTACCAGCACTACTTTGTTCCAAAATGGGTGCATTATATAATTGCTAAGGGGGCTAGTGTCTTTGCAGCTGTACTGAAAAAAATAATAAAAAATATTCAGTTATTTTTCAGGATCTTGTTAATTTATTAAAGAGTCAAGCGAACATAGGTATACTGAATAATTATCTGACTCTTGCTAATTGAATCAACCGGATTAAAAATTAGAAAGTAAAGAAAAATAGAAAATAATCATATTGGTAAAATGTTTTGAATAATTTGTTTACTGTAGTAGTGTAAATGGACGAGAAAGAAAAGTAAAAAAATATCATCAAAGAATAAAAGTCCGTCGTAGGAAAAAAAAGGTATACAGGGTGTTACTATGCTTGAGTTAACTGAAAAAGTAGGTACTCTGTCAGAAAACAAAAAATTTAATCAAATCGATTTATAAAATTGTGTTGCCGAAAGATTATGGATTAGAAAATAAAAAGGGAAATGTTAGAATTATTAAAGGATAGTTGAATCAAATTATAAAAATGCTTCACAAGTTAAAAAAAAATTATACAGGGTGTTACTATGCTTGAGTCATTGATTGATAAAGTAGGTACTCAACCGAGAAACAAAAAATGAAATTAAATTAAATCAATTCAGCTCAAAAATGAAAGCAAATGCCTAATTAAGAATTCATATTTTCAAATCACATGGCTTTTATATAATTTTGTTGCCGAAAGTAAATGGATTACGGATTAGAAAATAAAAAGGAAAATATCAGAATTGTTAAAGGATAGTTTAAACAAATTATAAAAATGCCTGTAACACGCCGACGTGCCACCTTGTTTGTTGACTTTTACGGACAACTAAATAACCAATAAAAACTGTCCAAACAAGAACAATTAAATTTATTGTCAAATTAAATAACTGGACCGACCTGAACAGACAGTTTACCTGCGGAATTCCAAAGGTCACCCAAACGGTTTATTATTTCAATTAGTCATGCATTCCCTATCGGTCTACGACTACAGGAATGCTACTTGAGATTTATGGCCGGCGCTAGGACTATTCTGTTAACCTACTTATTGTGTTACGGTTGAACGACCCTTGCTTGCCGGGAATCCGCGATAAAATAATATTTCTAATTCGGCTCGTAATCACTGCAAATCTGGACTTACGTTGTGGTAACTCAGTTCTTTTGGTACGTCGGTGGATACTTGAGACATCAAAGGAACTAATTACTTTTAAATAATAATGCGGAAGTTAGATTTAATTATTTATTCCAAAAAAAAGGTAAAAACTCCTTGTACCAGGTACACTGGTATACAGGGTGTTACTATGCTTGAGTCATTAAATTAATTAAATAAAGATCAAAAAGTCACATCGTATTTTAAGAATTAAAAAATAAAAAAAAAAACATTAAAGCACCTTTACTACAGCATCCTGTATATGCATATTGTATGCATCTACAGGGTGGTCTATTATAAAAAAATACGTTAAATTCAGTGTATACCTCGCGATGCGCAATTGTTTCACCGCGGGTTTAAAAACTCTGCAAGTTTTATGTTTAACGATTAGGGCTTCCAACTTGAAAAAACAAAAACTGCGGAACTGTCACTTTGATTAATTCGAAAACCGCTCGCATAGATTCATGCATACATGTTACATTCTCGTACGATTTTTAAATCGTTACGACTTCCCACTTTTTATTAACATAAGTAGATCGTAGGCAACTTCATCTATGTTTATTCGTAGACGAGCTCACCATGAAAACAATTCGACAAGAATGCATAGTGGCGCCCTCTATGTTTTTTTTTTAAACTTACCCTAGTCGTTTTCAAGATTCTTTTGAAGACCGACTCCGACAATGAATGTTTCAAATTAATTGCTTTTTTTTTGGCTCGCATAAACCTCGATGTCTGCTAGAATGTTAAATCGATAGATGGCGCCACCTTTACTTCCTCACTTTCTTAAAAAGTTTATTTTAAAAGAATCGAGACGTGCCTATACATAACCCGAATGAAGCAAATACAACTCTCGATGTCTGCTAGGATAACTAACGTAAGTTTCAATAGATGGTTCCACTTCACGTCCTAGAAAGGCTCACTTTCTTAGATCTCACTTTTAAAAGAATCGAAAATCTTTTAGACGTAACACGAATGAATCAAATACATATACATATATAAATTTCGATGCCTCCTAGAAGGACAAATATTGTGACTTTCAATAGATGGCGCCACTTTACTATCTCGAAAGGCTCACTTTCTTGGAACCCAATTTTTAAACAATTGAGACGCCTCTTAGATCTCCCTTTTAAAAGAATCATTTAGACGTAACACAAATGAACCAAATATAACTTTCGATGTCTTCTAGAAGGATAAATGTTATAAATTTCAATAGATGGTGCCACTTTACTATCTCGAAAGGCTCACTTTCTAAGAACCCAATTTTTAAAGAATTGAGATGCCTCTTATATCTCACTTTTAAAAGAAACGAAAATCTACACACGACGTAACACGAATGACGCAAATATAACATTCGATGTCTTCTAGAAGGATAAATATTATAACTTTCAATAGATGGCGCCACTTTACTTTCTCGAAAGGCTCACTTTCTTAGAGCTACAAACTACTTTTAAAAGAATCGAGACGCACCTGTATGTAACACGAATGAAGCAAATTAATATAACTTTCGATAAAGGATAAATGACAATAGATGGCGCCACTTTACTTGGAAAATAATAAGCAAGAAACACGTGAAAAATAAAAATGCTTCAGAGTCAGAAGCAAAAAAATGATAACATGTAAGGTATTAAGATGCTTGAGTCCATAATTAATGCCAAAGATTTCCTCCCATCACCATCATCCTCAAAAATGAGACACTGTCCCACAGGAATAAAACAGTAAAAATAAAGTTATTATTAAAAACTGATGTACTAGAGAGTAGACGATTATTGAAGGGCAATTGCGTCAGAACCAAAAAAATTATATACAGTGTGTTACTATGCTTCAGTCATTAATTTATACTGTACGTATAATCCATTCCTTCGCTATTTGTTATTGCAGTAGGCCGAGATTTTAAGTCAGTAGGTTTGCGGTCGTGTTAATTTAATTTGAAATCATTATAACATGCGTCAAACTGTAACACTTCAGATCAGATTCCTTCACTATTTGTATTGCAGTAGGTAGGCCGAGATTTTAAGTCAGTAGGTTGGCTATCCTGTTAATTTAATTTCAAATCATTATATAACATACGTCGAACTGTGACACTTCAGATCAGGTGGATTAGCCGGCGTTGTCAATGCTCAACTTTACGTAAGTTTGGCCGTGAGTACACCCCGTGATGAAAAGAAAACATTGCAACACTGCCGCCTAATTCGAAGTAACCTCAAAATCTAAATCGACATGTCATTAATCGTCAAGGTTTAGTCACACACATGAGTACTACCAAGCAATCATTTAAATTTATGATTAAAGTAGGCGAGATTTCTTTTATACGGTTCTGCACCTTGCCAATCGACTCGCTGTGTAGATTAGAGGTTAGGTTATGTAAATATGTTGACGTTTACAACAAGATTCTCATGTTCAATCGTTTTAATTTAAAGGACGTGAAGCAGTTTTCGTGACAAGTGAAGTGACGTTCGAAGTGTTCGCCCCGGCGTTTAATTAAACATTTTGACAATTCGAAATCAAATTAAGCTGTCAATAGTTAGTGTTGCCAACCTAATTCCAAATTCATAGCCTACTCTAATTATAAATTTAAATGATCGGCTGGTACTGTCTCACTAGACTTTCACGGCATACTGCGATAACAATTAGTAAAGGAGTGGATTATGCGCTGTGATCAACAATGATTGAACGTGCCGCTCTATAATAATTTTTTATTGTCCGCACGGCCGGCGTTGTGCAGAAATTATTATTGACAACCTTCCAGATATAGACAAGTAGCTACTTAAGATGCAAACTTTCGATCATTGTTGGTCACAGTGTATCACTTGCGATTTTAACAAATGTCTCAACTTTAGTACCACCCTATATAATTGAACCTTTCTCTCGAATTTAAATTTAGCTGAATTATCTACACCCAACCATTTCTGTTATCTCTCGCTGTGTCGATTCTATAAAAATTATACTACGCGCAATTATACTAACTAGACAACGGAAATTGTTTGGAACTAATTTCCCAGAACCGAAATAAACGTCCTGATGGGAACATGAGTTGTCTAACGTATAAATTGAATACATACATACATAAATATAAAAGAAGACTTATTGATTTGTGGTGCTCAACACATCTGGGTATTTATTATTCAATAATAACGGCGTTTGCTTGAAGGGAGCTAGGCTTTTAAACCACGTATAAAATAACTGGGACGGTTTCTGTCTCATGATCATGATGTCTAAGATATTTTGTCTCTCTTCTCGAATACCAGTTGAAATTACTTCAATAAATAACATAACCTTAGTATCACCCTATATAATTGAATTTTTTTTTAAATTTAAATTCGCGGAATCATCAGCAATTATTTTTGTTTATTTTTTGGAGACGATTTTATGCAACTACAACACAACGGAAATTGTTTGGAACTAATTTTCCGGAACTAATGTAAAAATAATCGCCTTGATGAGCCCAGGAGTTTTTTATTATTATTTTAAATTTGCAGAGATTTTTATTTCAAATACCAAAGTAAAAATCAATACAAAACGCTTATCGGCGATGCACTTCAAGTGCCTTTTATCAGTACATACATATATGTATGTAGGTGTTACGTCACATATTATCAAATACTTAGGTACTTAATTAAGTGTAAGTACTCGACTGTATACATTTTGATATACTATCAATTCGGGAAAGTTGTTTACTACGGACATTAATGAATTAATTGGGTAACGAAGATAAGATGAGATTTTTTTTAATCGTTTGGTATTACCTAGGTAATTCTTCGACAATAAAAAAAAAGGCTTTTCGTTAATAGAACTTGCAAAAAGGGGTCGCTGATAAAGTTAACGAAAAAGCTAATTTCTCAATTTGAACAAAGATACAAAAATAAAATAATAACGGGGACACTTCTGTTCACAAAAAGGATTCAGCCAACTTTTATAAAAATTACATGAGTATGCATGTGAAAATTGGAAACACAACCGTTCGCGAAAATGATCCATTGAAAGTCAATTAATTTTTTGAACCTTCTCTTCCTACGGAATTTTATTGTTTACATTTACAACGCCCGAGCCCTTTTTGTAATTTGCGGCTGCGAAGTAGCGACATCTGTGCGAGTCCCATTCATTTAAGTCACTAGAGTGACGACTTAAGTTGCCTATCCTCAAGGGATTGCGATGTGTTGTTGGACCGGCTTTGCCACCTCGCGTGGATGAGGTTCTCACGCGCTCGAGGTCTTTATCGCGTAGCTTATTTATTTTAACGTATCGTAATGGCCACTTATCGTAAGAAGAGTCAGTATTTTGGCTAAAGTTTGTCGCTTGGATTCCGCGAATAATCCTGAAATAATTTTATTTAAATTTAAAAATTTTGAATTTAAATTTTCGGCTCTTTACAAAAACGTTGCAGCGTTGAGGGAACAGGGCAAGTGATTTTACAAAATGATAAAAATTCCATAATACAAGTCAAAGTTTAAAAAGTAAAAGCAAAAGACAATCGATTTTGCAATATAATTTAAATAATAAAAAAAATATAAATAAAAACTTTTTTTTAATTTTAATTTTTTTATCAATTTTATCAATTTTCTTTATTTCTAGATCGTATTTTGTTTTATTTTTCGTCAAAAAATGCACAAATGTAAAATCTTAATTTTAGAAAGTCGAATTAGTTTTGTTTATTTAATGAAAATTGTTTTATTTTTGTTATCTTTTTTTAATTTTATAAGTTTGTCGATCGTCTTTTGTTTTAGTTCACGTCAAAAATTGCACATATGTCAAATCTTAATTTTAGAAAGTTTTGTTTATTTAATGAGAATTTCTTAATTTTTATGTTTTTGTAATTTTTATAATTCTTTGTAATTTTATAGAAAGTAGTTTATTTGTAATTTTATTACATGAGATTTATTTAATTTTTATTTTTTTCTAATTTTATTCAGTGAGATTTTTTTATATTTATTTTTTTTTTAATTTAATAAATTTGTCGATCGTCTTTTGTTTTATTTTACGTCACAAATTGCACAAATCTCAAATCTTAATTTTAGAAAGTTTTGTTTATTTAATGAGAATTTCTTAATTTTTATGTTTTTGTAATTTTTTGTAATTTTGTAGAAAGTATTATTTATTAAATAAGAATTTTTTAATTTTTGTTCTTTTGTAATTTTATTAAATGAGATTTATTTTTTTCTAATTTTATTCAATGAGATTTATTTTTATATTTATTTTTTTTTAAATTTTATATTTATATTTTATATTCGTCGATCGTCTTTTGTTTTATTTTACGCCAAAAATTCCCTAAAGTTCAAATTTTCATTTTAGAAAGTTTTGTTTATTTAATGAGAATTTTTTAATTTTTGTTTTTTTCTAATTATATTCAATGAGATTTATTTTTATATTTAATTTTTTTTTAATTCTATAAATTTATCGATCGTCTTTTGTTTTATTTAACGTCAAAAATTGTACAAATGTCAAATCTTAATTTTAGAAAGTTTTGTTTATTTAATAAAAAAATTTTAATTTTTATAAATTTTTTAATTTTTATGACTTTTTGTAATTTTTATAATTTTTTGTACTTTTACAAAAAGTAGAAAATACATATTGTTTATTTAGTGAGAATTGTTTAATTTTTATTTTTTTGTAATTTTATTTAACAAGATTTCTTTTATTTTTATTATTTTTTCTTATTTTATTCACTGAGAATTTCTTTATTTTTATTTTTTTTATTTTACAATAATAATAATCATTTTATAAATTTTCTTTATTTCTCGATCCTTTTGTTTTGTTTTACGTCAAAAATTGCACAAATGTCAAATCTTAATTTTAGAAAGTTTTGTTTATTTAATAAAAAAAATTTAATTTTTATAATTTTTTTAATTTTTATGACTTTTTGTAATTTTTATAATTTTTTGTACTTTCATAAAAAAGTAGAAAATACATATTGTTTATTTAGTGAGAATTGTTTAATTTTTATTTTTTTGTAATTTTATTTAACGAGATTTCTTTTATTTTTATTATTTTTTCTTATTTTATTCACTGAGAATTTCTTTATTTTTATTATTTTTTTATTTTACAATAATTTTAATAATTTTACATATGTCAAATCTTAATTTTAGAAAGTTTTGTTTATTTACTAAGAATTTTTTTATTTTCTTTATTTCTCGATCGTCTTTTGTTTTATTTAGCGTCAAAAATGTTCACAATAACTTTCAAATGTCTTAACTTTAGAAATTTTAACCCAGTTTTGTTTATTTCATGATCAATTTTTGTTAATTCTTTTTTTAATGATTTTCAAAAATAAAAATCGCCTAAATAAAATCAGTGATTTTAATCAAGTGATTTAAATTAGCTCAACCGAAATTCAGAGACATCTATTGGAATTTTTCACAACTATTTTCCGAAATGCTTCGCTTGGTCGGTTGGCAGCACTGTTGCCGATTGCCGCCCACAGTCCCACATATAGATGATTTTAACCTGAAAAATCGGTCGAAAAACGACAATAAGAATGAGACCTATTTCAGCAAGCCAGAAAAGACAATAGGAAAGTAAGATTTACAACAAGTAATCAAAATTGTGGTGCGTTCACAATAAGCACCTTGTCACGGCCAACTTCGACGCCAAATTAAAAAAAAACACTCGTTATAATCCTCGACAATAACAAGTGAATCACCCTCACAGAAACAAAAGAAAAGAGAACTATAGGCAAGGCTCTTTCAGCTTTCAATTTCTTTTTACGAAGTAACTTGAGAATCCCTTTTTTAGGAAAGAGAATCCCTTGATCCTTAATGAATTCAAAAAATACCTTAAAAAGGGATTTATCCGTTAAGTTGGGAAAGCCACACTTCACGCTTAAAATTTGAAATACACTAAAAACCATGGCGCCAAATTCAAAACATCCTCAATCAGACTGTATTTTATTGGACCCACTGTACTCCAATTAGTAGTACGCCACTGATTTTTGACAACTCTTCATTTTCTTTCTATTCAAGTATGCCGTTTTTTGATAGCTTGTAAAGCCAACGTGATTTTGAAAAAAATATAGCGTTCCATTAAAAAAAAATTTAGCTCGCCGTTGTATGTTATGCTTTAATTGAGATTGTCGCTTTGTAAAAAATAAGTTACGCCCCTGTGTATCTGAATTTTTCCTTAAAGCAGCCAACCGTGTGAAAGTTCAAGTAAAAAAATATATTAATGTAAATAGCTCGCCCAAACAAAATCAATAAGAAGAGAAGAAGAAGAAGAAGAAGAAAAGACAAATTAAGTAAATTGCACAGTGTTTTACCGACGCGATTTGACTGATTGGTTTTCCCTTCAAATAAATAAACGTAGGTGTTAATTACTTCCAGAATTACTGAAAGAAGTAAGAAAATATTGTAATTTTTTCGGGTAAATTACAACAGTTATAATCTGCTTTAACGAAACGGATGAAGTAACTATTTATAAACTATATTGCTTGACCTCGTATAAACCAACCCGATCTCGTTTTAAAATATGTATTGCAAAAATGTTTATGATAAGAAGATGATATACACCAACAGGCCACAAGATAATATAAGAATGGCTCGAATTTTATGTGATACTTGAACCAGCCAGACGTTCATAGAAAACGAGCTAATGTAAGCAAATATTTCAAATCGAACTTATAAACAAATAAATAAATCAAGTTTCCTGTTGTCATTTTTTATCACAAAGTTAAAAAAATATAGAAAAACAACTCAAAAAAAAATTGACAGTGAAGTAAGAAAAAGAAAACATGAATTATAGTCATGAATTATGGTCTATCATTTTAATTAATTAGACGAGCGTGATCGTCGCAAAAAAATATAATTCACGTGCAATACTAACCTTATAATTTTCGAATCCGGCCAAGTGGTCGCTGGTTAGGTACTTTAACTCCATTTTTATCATCCGCCCGTTTGCGACACTGCAATTCATGTGTGTTAATGAGACGCCCTGCCGATTTCGAACATAGTTCGATACAGGAAACGCGCTTTTTCGAGTAAACACTCTTTCGCGAGCGCGTTCTTTACTCGCTTTGAAACTAAAACATGTATGACGCCATTTTCGATTATCGAATAAATTAATGCTTTAAAAACTAAATTGGCGTCATCTAACGGTCATTAGGTGAACTTCAATGCAGACTTGCATGTAGATAACTGTAACGTAACTAAACATTAAACCGTGCATTTTTTATTTCTGCTATTCAGTATTAAATTAATAAGTGCTAATGTCAGATGCCACTTGATTATTATTTAATTCTCAGCCACGGCTGCCTAGATTAATGAAGTGAAGAACAAAATCAAAATGTAAAATTTAACGTGGTAACTATAGCAACGGCAGGAGTTCATTTAAAAAGTTGTGCAGAGGGAGCTGTACTAATAAAAAAAATTGTTGAAGTTCCTAGATTATATTCATCATTATCTAATGACGAAGCAGCCTTTTTCCATACGGTGGACTGTCCTTTATTAATTTCGATGGCTGTGTTCTCACTATTTAAATAAGTTTGTTGATTGGTAGATGGCGCCACCATGACTTAAAAAAATATATAAACGTGTTTATTATTCCGGATTTGGAACAATCGTTTGCTTAACTATTGCAAAACTACGATGATGTTAATTAATCGTTCTCTTTATTCAGTGATAACCGTGTGAAAATCAGTTGAGCAGAGGTCCCTAAATTTAGGGACTTTCAACGCCAGTTCTCTCTCTTCCAAACTGTCCAATGCCAAAAGATTCAAACGAAAAGTTTGACCTAATTGCAATTTTACAGGATGTTTCTTAATAAATGGAAATATCGGATGTGCATCTTCTAAAATTAATTTGAGGTAGGCATTTGAATAGCTTCTGTGTACGATAGATGGCGCCACCATATTTCTTAATTTAAATGTGTTCTCGACGGACTGTTTCATATAACGATTGCAAAACTATGATGGTGTTAATGGGTCCGTTTTCAGTGATAACCGTGTGAAAATCAGTTGAGCAGAGCTCCCTAAATTTGGGAACTTTTAAACTCTTCCAAACTGTTCAACGTAAACAAAAAAATTCAAACGCAGTTTGACCTAACTTCAATTTACTTAAATTTCTACTACAATTTCTTAATAAATGGTAATGTCGGATGCCACGTCTTTTAAAATTAATTTGAGGTATAACTTCTGTGAACTATAGATGGCGCCACCATACTGTCTCATTTAAATCTGATCTCCACAAACTGGTTCGTTTAACTGTTGCAAAACTAATTCGTGTTATTGCATTTCGTTGATAATCAGTTAACTATTTATACAGGGTGTTAGGTTATTGCTAGGACAAATTAAAACTGTAGATTAAAGCTGCATTCGATTCACCGATTTGGATCGATCTAAATCGATTCAAACAGCTTTTCTGCGTTCGTTTCCTGCCAGATCAGTTAACCCCCACCATAATTTCAAGTGATCCAAATAACTTCAAAGTGATCCTGCTTATTTAAAGAATCATTTAGATCATTAGATCGATAAACTAAGTTTATGTGTCGGTTATGTGGCGACAACAGATAAACAAAACAGTTCAGATAAACTTGTTCGTTTCGCAATCAAGGATCACATTAATTTCACGATTGTGAACTGATCCAAACTGATCTAAACGAATTGATTCGACGTGTGAATCGAATGCAGCTTAAGGGTGTCAAATGGGATCAGAAAGTACCTGGACATGATGGATTTTCGGGACATTATGAAAAAAAGCAAAAAGAGCGAACTATTGAGGACCGCTGATAGTATTTACGGAGCGAGCGCCTATTAAAGCAGATATCTCTTGCAGTGTCTCTTGCCGTTGTACAATTGCAATAATTGTTTGACGACGGTGTACGACGCAAGGGATACCGCCGCCGATATCTACGCACTGCAAGCACGTGCATTGCACCTACATTCTCCGTACGTTAGATTAATGTCAACAATTTCGTTATTTGTGTAATAATTCATTCTGACCATGACCCGCACACTCCGAAATCTGTTGAGACACTGAACGTGCGTTATTTGCTTGTCGTAAAACAATAAACCATCTGGAAAGTTATGGGAAGGGATCGCCCGCCCAGTAGAGAAAAAAATCAGTGGTTTCCAAACAATTTTTAACGATTTTTGTTTAAATATTTTCCTGGAAAACGAAAGCCGCAGCACCCTCTAATGTAAAGGCATTTTTACTCTATAGAATGTTCTCAATACGTGATTTGAAGGTGTCCAGTCAATTACCTAATACCCTGTATAAATAACGGTGATTATACTATCGTCACAGTGTAAGAATCTAGCAGTAGCGTCACTCGAGTATAACTGTCACATTTGCCATTTTGTTTGATACCTACCGATTTGCAAATTACGTTACATTTCTATAAGAATATCAAACAGTATGGCCGCTGACATTTAAGTGACGCTACTGGGTATTATTTATACTGTGCTATTGGGCGCGTTCAGCCAACACAGCGCTGAGACAGCAATTGCTTTTTGCTAAGTTGTAGCAACTGTGACCGCTGTGCAACAGCTGTGTGTCTCTCTTATTGACAGTTTGACAGATGTAGCGTCAGGAACGGCATCGTGTGATGGCTGTGCTTACAAATAAAAGCGACAAAAGTGTGTTGTCTCTAACAATTTGTATTTTTGTGATTTTTCTAACATGATGGAACAAATTATTAATCGCTTAGTACTGGAGATAGTGCAAGTACACAGTAATAATGTATTTCCACTAGCATGAAACAACAGCAGTTGTTAATTTGGACACAGGTGACAAGGAGGTGAGCGTAGTAGTTTCAGTATCCATAGCAATTGAAAAAATTCGCACTTTCTGGTTTTTGTTTACGACATAGTTTTCGATTTCAAAATCACCACATTCGCTGAGTAATCAAGCGGACGTGCAGCGCAAATAATTTTGCTGTGGAAAATAGCGACCCCCGTCACAGCAAAACTACAGCGCTATAAGTCAGCAAGACGTTGAATGCGATCGCTGTCTCAGCGCTGTCCTGGCTGAACGTGCCTATTGTCACAGTATAAGAAGCCCATTGTCACAGTATAAGAATCACACAGTATAAGAATCAGTCATTTTGTTTGATATCTATCGGTTTGCAAATTAATATACATTGCATTTCCATAAGGGTATTAAACAGTATGGCCGTTTTTTTTGACACTAATGCTCGGTTGCACCAAATTTTTAAGCAGGGCTTAAATTTAAGTTATATTTAGAATGCGACATTTACGTATGGTCAGTGTAATGTCAAATACATTCTGATTGACATTTAAATTTCAACTTAAGTATCAATTAGAATGTAACTAACATTTTGTTAAATCTATCAATAATGTCATCGTTTAAACACTACTTAAATTTAAGATCTGCTTACCGGGCATTAGTGACGCTACTGGGTAATTACTTATACTGTGCTATTGTTCTCAGTCTGGCCACACCCTATACATTAAACGCACTAAAAATTTACGACGCCCGCCAAATTCAAACTGCCCTCAATCATTAAGAATCTTTATCCATATTAGGTTTGCATTACACACGAAATGTGTTTTTTGTTCTCTTTTATTTTTTACGATTTCCTTCGTGATTGTAACCCCTCTTTGGGTGTCGCCGCGCCCCAAAGTTTTGAGAAACGTAGATTAGACGAAAGCCTATTCTAATCAAAACGTAGGTAAATATTTCGCTTACCATTTCCATTGAAGATGTTCAAGTATCATTTTGTCAAGATGTAAAATAATCCACGAATTTTTAGACTTTTTAACAACTGTCACAGACACGTTGACACTTCCGTGTTTTTTTTTTTTTTTCTTTTTTACTTACATCTCGTTGACGTATAATTCCTGTATACAGGATGATCCATTCATGACGTCTTTTTGCTTTTCATAATTATATTTTATGTATTGTTCATTACAGTCTATGAGAAGTAGTTAATCATTTAATTTCGCTTGTAAAGTATGGCGGCACAAAGTCAGTAGGTATGATAAAGTACCGACATGAAGCGACGAACGCTCCAATAGAGGGCGCACATGTTTTTGTTTTAAAAATTTTGTGAACGACAGTAGAGATATGTGTTGTTTATTTTTTTAATATTTTGATTAGAAAATCTTTGAAAACCAAAATGGTAAATATGAAATTAATGCATAATTTAACCAACGTCGACAGCGCCTCTTGCGAGTGTTCTGATCGTTGTGGTGCGTTCAAGGTACCTTATGCGTTGTGACGTCATTCCATGTCGGTACTTTAACAATTTACTAGCTTTGTGGCGCCTAGTGGCCTAGTGTTGTTTTTTTTTTTTTGGTACTCGGTACCAGATTTGGTACTTTATCGGTCATTTAAATCCTGTTACTCTCCAAAGCAATTCGGTACCCATTTTTCAGTACACCACCGTCTGCAACCCATTTTCTAATTTTAAAATTAAAATCTCCTATCCAATCTACACTGAAAACTCTGTGCCGTCAACTGTTTTTTATTACTGTCAGTTTTTTGACCCAGTGTTGCCAAGTTAAGCGTTTATTCTTTAGATCTAAGGATTTTTACAAGCAGTTAAGAGGAGTTTAGGAAGATTTTTATAAAAGTCCCGTACTTGAAATTGCGACCAAACTTTGAAATAATTCGCTTATTTGCGTCCAAATCTTGACATTGCGCCTCGCTGTCATGTCGGTAGACCTTGTAAACTGATTTGAACTTCTGTCAAATGTCAATTCAATATTCGCGACGTCGGGCATCATCATTGATACTATTTACTTTATAATTTTTCGAAATTTGTTGCAATCACATACAATTTTAAATCAAAAAACGGCCGCGAGATGTCGCAACCTTAATTTTCTTATTTCTGTCATTAAATTAGATGACGTCATAGAGAAAAAACAAAAGCCGATCGAGTAAAGATTTTTGCACTAAAATGTGTTTACAAAATTAAAAATTTACTTGTGTTAAGTATTTTACAAAAAAAAACATTAAATAAATTCAAATTTGACACTCAAATCTTACCAATTCTGATACTCAAAATATCCCTAGTGAGATTAACACTGGTGGCGGCAACACTGTGTAAGTAGCTTTCCAATAGCGTCAGTTTCAAAAAAGTGGCCGTATTGTTTGATGCCCTTATGGAAATGTAATGTAATTTACAAATCGGTAGGTATCAAATAAAATGGCAAATGTGACAGTTATACCCGAGTGACGCTACTGTGTAGAGTGTAGATTATTTGATACTGCGGCGGCAACGCATACAGCGCCGCCATGGTGCCAAATGCAACTAAAAATCTCCACGAGGTTGGTATTGTCCGTTCTTTTTTTCTATGGTACCTGAAAACATTTCTGATGTTGGTACCTGTTACCTGAATTTTAGGAAATTTCTGTTCTACATTATTTAGTGATGAAAACAGGCCAACCTGACCCAACAGAAACCCTAGAGTTTTGACATTAACAGGTACTACAGAAAAAAGAACTATAGCATCAGGAAGAAGAAGAAGAGAGTTATAACGACTTGCAAATGGCGTCTTTACACGTTAATAAATAATCTAGGAGAAACTGTCAACGCACAGCCTAAACATTGGCATTTCAATTGTTATTAAAAGCTGTCCAATAAAAGTAAATTATGAGTTATTTGGTTGGCACTTTTTTAATCTACTATTTGTGCTTTTATATCAAGAACAGTTCGTGGGCATTTTGAATGCATGGATATCTTAAAATGTTTCTAATCGATATTATTGCGAATGTGTGTTGCCAACATAGTAATACCTATTTTGTTATGGCGGGAAATTCAAATCCCGTATTCAAAACGCATGAAATTTCTTGCACGTTTTTTAGTGTTATGTCCTGGTAATTGTGTGAAATGTAAACAAAAGAGTCGAGAGTACATTAAAAAATATTTATTAAAAACAAATTAAATAAGTTGTCTTATTTTATTTAATACCCAAAGAAAATACATTATTGGCACTGCATGAAAAAAATATATTTCATATCAATCAGAATAATTACAATAAAAAAGAAAAAACAAGTGGAATAATACTTACAACAAAGTCTCTTAAAAACGATTAAATACGCCACGACAGGGTACGTTTCGAACGTCAGCGTCATCGTCTGGTTAGATCACAACACATAGCATGTCACTGAAAACCGGACAAAGTGGTCACTTCTTGTCGTCGAGTTTCCCTTTGTCTAACGAGGAAGTAACTAGCATTGGCTGTCCTTGGGTGTTTTGGTTTGGGTAAATTTTGTCTAGGTGTTTTAAAGATTCACTTAGAAAGTTCTGTATTGCGGTTAGTGCGGCCACTATGGCCGGCCCACCGAACCCGTGACTTATTAACGAGAAATGCGTTAGATGTCTCTGTATAGACGGATCTAAGAGTATTTGAGGCCTAGTGTTGCACAGCGGCGATCGATCTTGATTTAACAGATCCATTAATTCTTTAGTCACTTGCTTCGTGGCCTGCAGGAGTTCCTTGCGCCTCAGGGATTCCCCGTGCTGTCTAAGTAAGTACTCCGCCACTTGCCTAGCCGGAAACTCCGTTTCGCACACGTAACCAAAATCCCTGGCCAAGTGGATGGCCTCTCCTTCCACCAGCGAGGTCAGCAGCGTCACGTTGGCCGCTTTTCGTCGACCCGCAGGGAGATTCAGTCCAATTTTTTCTAGTTTCTCTCTGAGAATGCGTCCGCCGTTTTTGCTTTTCGCCCGTCGCAGGACGCCACCTAGCAGCGATGCGTTCAAACATTCCGGCGGCGAGAGGCGTCTTTGCACTTCACCTACGGTTACTTTGTACTTTGATGTTGAGGAAAGTAGAGATAAGCGTCCTGGCACTGAGCAAAACACATCACTAGGCGATACCATTGCGTTACCACCGTGTTCTTTGCCACTCTTCATGCCTAGAACAGTAACGGCAACAATTAGAGACATTCGTGAAGGGGACCCTACATATAGACGCCTGAATGTTAGACGATCCTCTCTGCGTTGCGATTAGAATGACTACGTTCAACATTCCGGCTTCTATATGTAGGGTCCCCTTAAAAAAATTCACAAAACAGCAAAATATGATTTTTATCACTAGAATGATCCATTAATGACGAAGCAGAAGAAGTTAAATGTCTCCCCTGGTAGTTTGTATTTGGCGCCGCATGTTGCCGACATAGTATTTTTTGGGCGGTAAATTCAAATCATTTCGATCATGTTCAACGACCTTCCTTTTTTTAATTTCGTTCTAAGCGTTTGTGAACTGTTGAAATCTGATGAACTTTACAATTCGTTTCGCTAACAGACGGCCTGTTAAGTATCGTAATTGCCTTTGAACAATAATATGACAGTTACGTAACTCAAATTAACTTGTATGACACGCAAGTATTTTCCAGCGTTCCATATTCATACGCGAGGCAAAGATAATACGAAATCTAATTAACGATGATGGAATTCAATACGGTCGGTAATTCTTATCTATCTCGCGTCCTGCACGTTATAGTTGCGGTCCGTTTCGCCGTGCAGATCTGGGTTAGGAATTTTTAGAGTTACAATGCACAATTACACACACAAAGTTCGTTCCGAAAATGGTCAAAGGAATTTTTATTATCGCCTGTACCGTTGTTATGTTCGCCCGTGTTTTCCTCGAATGCCAAATTATAAAACCAAAAAGCAAAAGGCCCCCCTCTCCCCCCGGCAAAATGTTTGCGCAACACAGAGGGTAAGAGATGCTGAATTAAATAGCCATTCATTTATTTTTTTTCTGTATGTTTTTAGGGCGTGTCGACATCTGTTGTGCGCTTGTATCGAAGGGGGCACTTAATGATTACAAGTTACGAGTTAATTCTGCTTTGTCGGATGTACAGTGTTGCTTCGCGAATCTATTCAAATTTAAAAAGGAGTTTCGGTGCCAATTATTTACGAGGTCGGACAATAAAGTTCTCGGAATGAGAAACTGATGTTACTATTTCATTTATTTAGACGACGGTGTCATTGTCCAAAAATTCGTCCTCTGTATGTTCTTCAGTATTCTGGCAACATGGTATCGGTGTTGTTTAATAATGTTCAAAGTGAACAGTGCTTTTATAAAAAAAAGCAAATTTCTTGATTGGTGTTGCCTTTGGAGGCGCTGATTTCTTGTTTCTGGGAAGTATCAACTCTTTCGTTCCTTGGAAGATATTATCCTCCTTTGAAGGTCTTGACTTCCTTGTGTCCAGATTTCACTAGTTTCTGGGCCTTTACAAGTCCTCTCGTCCTTCTTCAAATCTTTTATACCGTTCAAACCCCGCAGACTTCTTCATGGAAGCCTCACGCGTGTCAGACCTCGTATATTATGTAAGTACTAGATTGTAATGATTCTATGACGTCCAAAGTTAGCTCAGTGAAGAACGAATAAATACTTACTTTTAAGTAGTGGCAGGTCAGCAATGAACCCCGCGTTGTCGTCGATGCCTCCTTGGGCTTCCTCGACTGCTTGTCCGAGTGCTTGGTGAAGCGACAGGGGGTCGTCATGGGGTCTCTGAGGGGCCGTCACACCGTAATCTGGTCTTCCGCCCGGTCCGCTGCTGTACGGAAAACTTGCACCATGTCCCAGTTGTCCCTAGAAAATAAAAGATTCTGTAAAGTATTCTGTCACACCTACCGGAGGGCGGCCACTTTTATTCTGTTCCCTTAAGTGTGTGCGCTCGAAAGGGAATTTTTTCCGCGATTTGATAAGAAGCACTCTACGTGAAATTCATCGCTTTTCGAAGCCCGATCACCACTAATAAATGAAGTATTTATGTTTAAAGTTGGTTCTTGTCACAGGACACTAAGTAGCGCACAAAGCAAAGTGTTTTTTGCGCTATTTAGTATCCGGTTAAAAGATTTTGTGATACAAGTATTTATGGCGAGCGTGGTTTGGGTTGTAACGTTGTTTCTCGCTCTTTTAATTCGGTTTTTATTTGGGGTTTGCATCAGAGAGTTATTTTAGTTTCGGCAATGCTTTTATTGGCCAACCGGACACAGTTCCGCCAATCATTTCTATGACGTGATACGCAAGCTAAGGGGACTTCACACCGAGACGCCGTAGACACCGTCCCTTAATCGTCTTGACCACTTGAACGTCTACTTCCAGGCCCAAGTAATTAATTAAAAGATTCTTTTATTTGCTTTGTAAGAACGGACAATTGTGTCGCGATGTACCGAAGGTTGATTGAGGCGTTGACGTGGTAATTAGTTTGCAAATTCATTCCGTAATTTTTGTGAACGAAAAACGGATCCGTGCTGCGTTGTTTATGTTCATCGTTCATTCAGTTTGGTCCTGCGGTGTTTCAGTTTCGTTACAAGCATAACCGTTGCACTAATAAAGACGAGCGTAATGACTGGTGGCCCCTTACTGCCCCCTTTGCTTCTGGGGTTTCGTATGACCTCACCCGTCCCATTGAGTTAGCCGGTATTGGGACGAACCTAATTTGCCCTCCCTAATCTTGCAGCCTTCAGGTAGGTAGCACTGTGGACTACTCAGGAGGGTTGATCAATCAAAAGTGTAAATAAACAGGCGTATGTTGCGAAAAGAAAAAAAAATGGCAGTGTGCAACAAAGCAAAAATATAAACTTTTCACCTCTTCGATTTCTACCGTTACTCCTTGTTCTGTTTGTATTCTAAGGGTGGTCCTAGTCAAAGTTTTCTTTTGCCTATTCAGCTCCATTCACCTCCTTTGGTAAAACCTCAACTTCATCTTCTCGAGTCATTTCTTCGATTAAATTTCCACCTGCATCTCTAATATATGTTCCTCTTTCTTTGTTACTTATCTTATCTCTTTCACATCTTTTATAAAAGTATTTCATCTGTATCCGCGGATACCTTTCTTCCATTCTCTGCAGTTGTTTCCTTTCTTAGCCCTGCACATATCTTTGGCCATTTTTCGTTGTTGGTTACATCTTTTCTTGTTTTTGTTACGTTTCAAATCTCCCGCCAAAGAAAACGCGGAGTCTGGACGATATCTGACCCGCTGTCGATACAATTGGCAACCTTATATCCCTCCTTCGCTAACTCGAAGCTCATTGGCTATGGGGCACCACGTGATTTTCAATGGTGTAAAGTGTTTCGTGTGTTCCCGGAATTCTTGCTCTCTTCTTCTCCTTTGCTTTCCGTTAGTCCACTAATTTTTTTAACATTCCCCGGGGGTCGTCGAACTTCCTTTGTTTTTCTTTTTTTTTGCTTTTCTCTCATCTGTTCTCTGATCGACGTTTTAAAACCGTCGAACATCGGTGGTGCTTCTTTCGATCACGTTTCTTCCTTTGTTAGAGCCATTCTTCGCATCACTGCTGATCTTCTGGTTGCTGCTGCCACCTATTCACGGCAAAATTGAAAAAAATTGAAAAGAAAAGAAAAACATCTTTGTTTTATGTTAGAGGCTCCTGCTGATGAAATTCATTCAAACTCTTCCAACGCCACATGGTGCACAAAAAATAATTCTTTGGGCGGCCTAATCAAATGGTAGTCATGAGGAGAAGATGTTAGCAACCAAAACAACTGTGCCACATGGTCCTCCCGATAATTTTTTGAGCGGCCAAATCGAAGGGCCAAATCTCCTTAAGGAGACGAGTCTGGCCTCTACGGGGGATGTTCAAGTGGCTTCCAGAAAACTTTCTTCAGCTTGCCACGATTTACAACGGTATAGTTGGGGTCCGCCGACGATCCAAAAGAGATGAACGACTTGGATTGGTGGCTCACGTTTGTTAGGTCTTCTCCTTCCTGAAGAAAATCGTAATCATAATAACGTCTTTGAAATTTCAGAAGTCGGTGGCAAAAACCTTTCCACTTGTCTGGGCCCAACATTTTTGACCTTCTAATAAAATATGTTCTATGGGCGTTGACTGGTCCGACATTTTTGACCTTCTCTAACATGAATGACCTGTGGGTCCGTGAAAGGGTCGAACTTCAAATCTCCTCAAAACCTCAGCCGATTTAATCTTTCTTCTCCATCGTCAGGTGTACTTCCAGCTTCTCCATACTGAAGCAAACCAATCATAATGCCGTCTTTGAAATTTGATAAGGCGATGCTAAAGCCCTTCCAGTTGATTGGTCTTCACCCACCCCCCAAACATTTTTGACTTTCTAATAACATAATGTTCTGTGGGTGTGTGAAAGGGTGGAGTCTTCGAATCTGCTCAAAATCTCAGCCGATTAACTTTTTATTTTCATCGTTAGATGTACGTGTACCTCCACTTGCTCCTTTCTGAAGAAAATTGGTAACAAAAACCCTTTCAGCTGACTGGCCTTGACCCGTCCGACGCTTTTGACATAACAATGATCTGTGAAAGAGTCGAGCTCCGAATCAAATTCCAAATTCCCTGTGAGAAGAATTCACTAAACTTATTTCTTCTTGACATTCATCATTTACCCAATAATTTTTCTTTTCTACTTTCCTTTTTGATACACTATCTTTTGTCCTTCTTTTATAGTTTGCCATTTTTCTTCAATGCCATCCTTTCTTGTCCTCGGAGTATATTTTTCATTTCTTTGTTGTATTTATTAGCGATTCTTTCTTTTCTCACGTTATATTCCTACTTCCGCCTTTATTTGTTTCCCTGATTTTTTTTCAGAACCAAACTTTATTTTTGCACCAAGTAGATAATGGTCCTGGTCGGCGTCCGTTAAGGCATTCTGCTAATATTTTCGTAAACAAAGAAGTGCCATTAATAAAAGTGCAGATAACTTACACAAGACGGGACATTCGAACAAGGAAGTGCAAATTAGAAAAGAGAAAACATTTAGGCCAATTTAAATGTCCTTTCGTATGCTGTCGAGTGTCTCCCGACAAAAATTGTGTCTGCGATCATCTGATTGGTGAAAACTGTATGTGTCATGCCAACGCGATTTGTTGTTCGTTTCGCCTGTTTAAAGGGATAACTGGTTCGAGGTCATTGAAACTACTCGGCAAAAATCAAACGTGCCGACACGGAGTGTCTTCTCTTGAATGACATCTACTGTTTGCATTAAGTGACGAAATTGCCGACCCTCTAAAAAATTCGAGGGGAAAAGCAAGAAACAGAACAAGACAAACAGAGCTAAAAATGCGACGGTTTAAACTAATGAAAGTTATTATGGAAGCCATCTGTTGATAACAGAGTTGTTTAAGTCGTTTTTAAAAGCAATTGTACAGAAACTGTAAAGAAAAGGGGCGTCAAAACTAAGCTGAAATCAAACCGTACAATCTCATGACGTAAAGCTCAGAATTTATAAATTCTGAAATAAATAGAATCGAATGTAAATCAAATGAGATAAAGGAAAAAAAAGCTCGTAAAATCTAGTTGTGAAGTTATGCTGCAATAAACAAGGGTCGCCCGCGCCCCAAAACGCTGACCGATCAATGATGTCATAACTGCATGGAGATGATAAGATTAAAAGGCACGATCCTGACATATTTCTGATGTCTTGACATAGTTGCAGCAGAGAATACTTGCTCGAGAATGCGAGCTATCTGAACCCCCTCGATGTTCCGCAGCGAGATAAGACGATTTCTTTAGGTCACCCCGGTTCACGACGCAACCCTTGCTATTCCTTTAACGTCGTCGCCTAACATGCCGGAATATCTCGACGAGTTTTTATCGTATATTTCGGGGGTTGGTTTTAATTACTCACCACGTGACTGTGATTTGGATCTCCCTCCCTCGGCCGAAGTCCTAGTTGGCTGTAGTGGTGCAGACCGGAGAGACCTCCATAGGGGTCGTTGAGGTACTCGAGATGTTGCTGGGGTGGTGGACTGGGTGGGTGATGGAACGGAGGCGGGAAATACGGCGGCTGGAAGTCGGGCTGCGGTAGTTGATGCTGCATGGCAGAACTGTGGTGGAGGCCCCCGGAGCCTCTGTGGTGTGCCCCTGAGCCGCCCGCCCCGTAACCGGGCGAACTGCCGCTCAGGGCCAAGGTACCGTGACCACTTGCCGTCAGGCGTTCCTGAAAAATTAACATCGCATTTGATTTAATTTGAAATTAATCACTCAAGCAAAAATACACTTCACAACTATGGAAAGCCGTAAGGCTTAAAGTCTCATAATTTAATTATTATTAATCCACGCAAAGGTTTGTTTATTTTAAATTGCACAATTGAACTTCGCGCCAAGAATTCCATCAAGCGAATGCGCGAATGCGATAATGTATACAAGAGATAGGAGTATAAATATTTTGCTAAAAGCATACACCGTCTCTGTGAAATCGCATTAATATAACTCGCGTGATTTATCGATGCTTTATGCAACGATAGCTTGCATTCAATTTGCATAATTTACTTGCTTAAGTAAACTAAATTATTAGCAATGGATTGCTTTTGCCGATAAATTTAAATGTTAAGTTATTACAGCGTGCGATTTAAAACGCTCAGGATCGCGGCGATTAACGATAAAACAGCTGAAACCGAACCTAACGAAAGTACAACGCAATAAAACCAACACAAAAATATTTTAATGTTATTGACTGCGGACGTATGCAAGAGTTCTGAGAGGGAAGTTGAAAATGGTGGAGGCGCCGATGTACAGGTTTGGAACAAAACTAGACGTAAGGTGATATCAAGAAGGAATTACAGGTGGCGCTCGAAACTCTTATGAAAAATAGGAGAATCTGCTCGAGGAAGCTACTTCAAGTTCGATGAGGAACTTTTTTCCATATCAAAGTCCTACAACTTCTTCAGTTCCTCAAAATGAAGACTAAGATTAAAGAACGTCGGGTTCATGGTTTTAGAGATATCAAGAAGGAACACTTACGCCTAAGGAATATGAAGAAGAAGAAACCTGTACACTCCTGCCCAAAAGGACATCGTTTTGGAGAGGAATTGCAGGGGGAAAGAAGAAGAAGAAGACTACTCTTTTCTATTAGGTCGTGAGTTATCAAAGGAGGCAAAGAAAAGTAAATTCAGGGGAGAAAGAAGAAGGATAGGATAGGAACTTGAGAAAGCTACTTCAAGGACGACGGTGAACTTTTTCCCATATCATAGTGGACAACTTCTTCATGATCCTCATAATGAACGCTTGCGCCTAAGGAAAACCAAGAAGGCCCAAAAGGTCGTTGTTTTGGAGATTCAAGAAGATATTGCTGGGGGGAAACGAAGAAGTCCTAGGGGACTACTTCTTTCAATTCGGTCCTGAGTTTATCAAAGGAGGCTAAATTCGGAAGGAAGGGGGAAGAAGAAGAGATTAAATTTTATCGAGGAACACAATTTCAATTTGGTGACTTTCTTCCTTTGAACTTTGGAATATATTCTTCGTTTCTTCGCCCCGAAAGGCAATTAAATCAAGGACTCTTCGAGTCGCCGTAAATTAAAGCTGATGAACGCGCAAGTTAGGCGGAAAATCATCTTCTGAAGAATAACAGGTGTAATTAAGCGAATTTTATTGCCAGCTTCCGTCGGCAGTTAACCAAGAAGTCACTGTCTGCCTACGTCTCTAAGGTTCGCTTAATTACATGAATTAGAAATGCAAATACATATTTGCGTTTTAATGTCAACCTGCTTCAGGTTTATTATTTTTTTTTTGTTTCAGATTTGGTCCGGACTGTTTGAAGAAGAAGCTGTTTTGTTGGAAACCGTTGCGGTTTGTGTCATAAACTGAAAACGTTCGTATTTCCTTTTGTCATCATGATACATACATTAAAAACGCATAATTGTAGAAACTGGTTCCGATTAATAGCCGTCGCATTGATTTAAGCCGACGATTAAGAACTTTCTCCGCATTCATTCATAATCGATAGATTTAGTTTATCGCGTTCGCATTAACCACAATTAAATGACATTTTAATTTTTTTAAGCGAGCAGAACTGGCGTATGTGGAATTTTGTGGCACGTTTGCCATTCAGGAAACTAAACTCGTTTAAATCAAGAAAAAAAAGTTATAATAATCGTTCAATTAAGAGTTATCAGCTTGGCACAGGCAATTTCTATGTTTATGTCAATTTAACAAATTATATTAAGACTAGATCACTAAAAGTATCGCAAATTATTCTGGTTGATTCCAATTTGTACATTTTTTTTATATCTCAGACAAAACCATCCATCAAGTAACTTAATCGACACTTCGCAATCAATTCAAATTTGGCGGTTAAAACGGTAGTTTAGAGAAGTTTATAGAGATGGCACTTTTAATAATTTAAACACTTACAGCATCACAATTGTTTCTTCTGTAAGTTAGAATCATTTAGAATCAATTTGAAATAAATTGTAAAAGAATCCCTTATCCCTTTTTTAATTTAACAAATTATTATATTAGCATTAAACATTAAAAGTAAGTAATGCGAATTATTCTACTTATCTCGAATTTATGCATTTTCCTATATTTTAAAATTTCATTAAATATAATTAATTATGATTCGCGTATTATGGTCATAGAAAAAAATGTGAATTTAAATTTTTTCTTGACGCTTTGAATTTTAATTTGGCGGTTTTGAAAGGAGATAGTTTGAAGAAACTTACATAGATGACACTTCTAAGATTTATGTCGTCGCAACATGAGTTTCAATTGTTTCGAAGCGTAGATTCCACACTAATCAACGAATTTTTTGAATCGCCTTGAGAATTTTTTTCTTTCATTGCTTTCTTTGCCTTCTTTTCTTGTACTGTGTTTTAATCCGGTTTCGGTGCGAGCTGGGTAAGCTGCAGCTAGTAAAATTCCTTTTTCCTTCATGTGAAAAAACGGCCGCACTTTGGTCGGCCAAACAATCCGAGGAGAACAAGAGAAGCGCCCATTGACGTGGAAAGATTTAACGTTGTCGTGATAGAAACTTTTTTTAAAATAATTAATCGACTCTTTGCAATTTAAACTTGGCGGTTAAAACGATAGTTTGACGAACCGTTTATAGATGGCACTTCAAAAATTTCGAACAATCCAGTTTATAATCGTCACAGGTCACAACGCGACCTTTACTAATTTACTACTATTTAGAATCACCTTGTAATTGTGGGGGGCGGAGGGAGGGTATTTCGTCCTTGAGATTACAGCTCAACGCGACGATGCTCATTTGTTTTTCCAAGTAGGTACGCCATCCGAAAGAGCGTGAAAATCTGTATCTAAGTACTCACTAACTTTATGTTTAACAATTTCTTCTCAATTTAATTAAAAACGAGGCAGTCTAAGAGAGAGAGAGAGAGAGAGCGGAGAGACTTTAACTGTGCGTTGAAACATTTAGTTTAATTTAAAAATCACGTAATTAAGGCAAGAATTAACTGACGTATTGTAATTATAATTGAACAGGTGACTATACCTAGGGGCGAGTAGGAGAACTAATTGAAGATATTAGAAAACAAGCGAACAAGTCAGTCAAAATTCGTTATACAGTAGAACGTCGTTAAAACGAACCCGCAGGGGCCGTCAAAAACATAAGCCTCTAAACATAAAATAAAAACAAACAAAAACTAAATTAATTATCCAAAAAGGAATAAAGAAATGCTATCAAGTACAATCCGAAATTAATATCTCTTTCATTTTAGGTCTGACAATGGCTGGTAAGTTATTTATAACAGGGTTCAACTGTACTTAGAAAAACACGCACGTGCACAGAAACTTGTTTCTTCTCTTTCATTGGCAGTAAGTGCAATATTTCTTGTTTTAGTGCTATTTAATTTTAATTGATTAACACCAAACCATTTTTTGGCCTTTTTAAGTGCGCTCTCAGCTTTTAAATTCACTGTTTCCCTGTGATTATCGCGTGATAAAAAAAAGTGTCGTCAGCATAAAGAAGTGTCGAGCAAGTATCAATATATCCAGGTAAGTCATTGATATAAAAGGTGAACAATATTGGGCCCAGAATGGATCCTTGAGGCACGCCGTAATTTGTAGACTACAGATGACCAAACATTTTTCCCAATAATCCATCGAACACGTTCTTTTAAATAAGGTTGAAGTAGGTTTTCCACTGATCCTTGAAAACCGTAATGTGTTAACTTTTCTAAAAGAATAATAATGTCAAACTTGCCGATTCACCCGCATCACACACACATATCTGTGGTTTGTTGGTTTTCTTTGGTCTACTTTGGGTAACCCAAAATTATGATGGTTTATAATTATTTACGTAGAAAAACAGGCACATGTCTAGGAAGAATAAAGTGAGATATAGAAAAGAAGCAAGAGATGACGTATACAGAAACAGCCGGGGACATTTTTAGATTTGGCGACTTAGATTCTACTTTGCAAAGAAAAAAAAAAGGAATTCAGGTCATCATATTTACATTGGAAGAAGCGAAGAAATTGGACAGAGTGAAGTGAGCGAGTTGATGAAAGATATTGTAATATCACACGAAGGATCAGCTACATCCTGCAACTCCTGCTGTGCTGAAGGAATAAAATAGATAAAATACAAATAGATTTATTGAAGCGAAAGTACAAAATACAAAAAGAATGAAAATGAGAAAAGAAGAGGAACTCTGAAAATCAGAAATGTGTGTATATGAAATGGATGGGGTGGTCTGATTTTAATAAATTTAGACAAGAAGTATCCATCATGTATCAAAATTAAATTGTAATCGACGCAATTAATTCAAATTTGGCGGTTAAAACGGCAGTTTGAAGAAATTTATATAGATGGCACTCTTAAGAATTTTAGCACTTTAGAAGATATTGCAATACTGTAACACAAGATATTGTAATATCACACGAAGGGTCAGCCACATCCTGCGACTCCTGTTGAAGAAATAAGACAAGTAGATTCATCGAAGTAAAGGTATAAATTAGAAAAAATGAAAATGAGAAAAGAAGAGGAACTCTGAGCATCAGAAACATATGGATGGGGGGGGGAGGTAGGTAAGGGTGAAGATGATAAGAATGAGAATGACGGAAACGGAAAATCAAACATTGAGAGGGACGAAGGACCACATTAAAAAAAAGATTCAGCATCACAGGCTACATAAGACGCTTGCTTATGTTGAAGAAATAACTCGACACTTTCAAGAAAGAAAAAAGCGTAAGAGAACGCCAAGAATGTAGGAAGAAAAAAGATAACGCGATAAAATGTGATAAATGAAATATGGCGAATTCTTTTAGAACGAAAATCGAATGGATATTGGCGTGTATGTGTAAGCATAAATAAATAAATTAAAGTCTGGAGGATTTTGGTAGACTTCCCATAATTAAAACTGAACTGATGATGAAGTATACATGATAAATAAAAGGGAATGATTGCAGTGGAGTGCTCGAGCTACTCTTCTGCTGAAAAGGCCCCAAATAGGGCTGTCCATTGCAATCAAAGCCGACTTGCAACAATTTTTTTTATTATTATTATAAAAATAAATTACAATCTGACTCCCAGGCTTTTGTTTATACTAAATAATGTCATTTTTGCTTTCAGTAAAACGGACTTAAATCAGCTTGTTTGAATGCGAAGAAAATTGCGTCGGTGCGTGTCCTTTTTGCAAACATTTGCAAAGTCATACAAATCGTTTCTCTTTCTCTCTTAAGTTATGCATATATTCGCGGTTTATTACAAAAAGAAGGAAAATAAAGAAAACTCCGCACGAAAATAATTACAATGCGAATCATGTTTCTTCACCTTTTATGATGAAACATTGTAAATTCGCGGAATGCATTTTAGAATTAGGCAAACGTTAAGACAACGTTATTATTAGAATGTGAATCTTTGTAGTTAATAATTCGGAGAAATACTGGTATTTTATGCGTCGCTGAAGAAAACACAATTAACAGAAGATGGAATACAAGATACAATTATAAAAAAAAAATCTGCCATGGTTTGTTTCACGACTGTGAGTGCAATAAATATTGAGTTAAAAAAAAACACGTACAAGTAAATTGGTATTGCATAAACATCCATATTAAATTTAGAACAGCTTTCGAAAAACAAGGAAATTCTGGTTCCTAAAATGATGAAATTTTTTGGTATTTTGTGCCCCACCAAGAGGGTGTTATTAATACTCGTAATAGGACCTCGTTATGTGTGTGAATGCCATTCGGAGAAAAGTAATTATCCAACTGGTATTTACCTGTTGTTCGATGTGTCAAAACACAATCACTGATTCAGTTAAGGAAAAAAAAATTCCACCGCGCAATTTCGAAGGAATTCCATTTACTGTTACGTTCCCGAACAAATCACAAGCAATTGCGAAAACCACCACAACAAAAATTAACAACATTCGCGTTTTCCGCGTCGCCGCCGTCGTCGTCGCCGTCGTCGGTGTACCAACAACCACTCGCGTCCGCGCCAACTTTTACAAGAAGCCACTCAATCAACGGTTCAGCACCTCAAGTCATAGAATGCCATGATAAAGTAACTATCGGGCTGGCCTGGGGCTAAAAGCACGTGCAAACGAGCATGACCGATTATAACCGAATTACGGAGCTTTGGGGGCTTACGGCTGCGTCCGTATGAAATAAGGACGTCATGTCGTTCCTCTTCGAGAGCGCGCCAACAAGAAGAAGAAAACTCCGGTACACGGAATCGTTTTAGAAGCAGAAAAGAAAAAAAAACAACTAAATACAATTATCGTAACCTTGACAGATACATAACGACGCGACGTGGTACTTAATGGATTCATACAAAACGTTGTTTATTTATGATCGAGTAATTTCCAGAATAGGAAAAAACAAAACAGAATTAATTCTATCGTGCGCAAAAGAAATCTGAATTCTTGGACATCCTGTGAAGTCCCGAAATTACCGGACAGTTATGTTCCCGCCTTAATAATGACTGCGGCATTGCGCCTGATTACACTGAAATATTTAAACCGTCCAGGATAGAATAATTATCGATTCCATCTGAATTCATTAATGTCATTTGGCTCTTTTACCTTAAGGCCTTCGCTTTAGCTTCGGTAATTGCGAACGTGAATTTAATAATTCCATGGTCTCAGTTTTTTCTTCCTCTTTAATGAATGAATTACCTCCCATTGGAAGCTTATAAAAAAACTAAATTTTTTGGATGAAATTTGTTTTCGTCAAGGTAGACGGAAGTCAATCAGATTTTTAAATCAAACAGAGGAAAGGGAAAGGGCTTTTATTTAAAAAGAAGGTTTCAGGTTTCGACTTGTATTTTACATACAGGTGTCTAGGTTTTTATTTTTGGAAAGCTACCTACAGTGGTTTTTAATCAATGACCTCTACTGAAATAGAGCACGAACAGAGATGAATCCTGAAAACCCTTCGAATCTCTCGGAATCACTCTCTAATTCTAGACCGATTCTCTAATAGAAAAAAAAACCTTATAAAGAACAGTTTTAAAATGCTAGCAACTCGTTGCACCTCTTCTCCACTTCTTCTCTTATCAACTATGTTTTGAAAAGTCGTTCTCACAGCATCCCTCATGGTGGAGAAAGCAAGAACTTTTTTGAGAGTGTCTAAAAGCTTCAAATAACGTAAGCAGAGAAGAGTGGAGTTCAAGCAATGATGGCATCAAGAAAAAAATTCGTTGTACTCCCTTACCCTGGCTTTGGGAAGTCAAAATTATGATGACTTAAATCAATTAGGAACTAAAAATGATTTTCCTTTGCGAGAGGAAATTTCAGGTGAAGAAAATTACGATATAATCAAAATATGTATGTATATTTCCTGGACCAGTTTTTCTCTACTCCATTCTATTCTGTGCTACTTCCTTCCAGTCTTCAATTCTCACTTCTTTTAAGTCCTTCAAAACCACTTTTTCCCTTGACCTCCCTTTTCTCCGTGTCCTTCTGTAACTACTTTCATACAGTATCTTGGTGTTCCATCCTGCTAACGTGGCCCAGCCATCTTAACCTCTGAGCTTTGATTTATTTTATTGTACGGCTATGTCTCTTAGTTCCTGGTTAGCTTTTCTTCGCCAGATTTTCCATTTTGGCTGCTCCAAAAATTTTCTTGAGCATCGTCCTCTCCCATATCTCCAGCTTAGCTTCGTTCATTTTTCGTTAGATCCCATGCTTGACAGCCATACGTCACTACGGATCTAATTACTGTTCTTTGTGGCTCTTTTGATCTTATCGTTTATTTACGACCCCCACTGCCTTGCCCCCTTTTCCAATTGGCCCTTCTCTTCCTCACTATTGCTCGTTACCACTGTATTCAAACGAGTGCAAATTATATTATATATAACAAATTATATGTACTTTGAAGATGCGAAGAATGAGGATGAGAGTGAGGACGAGAGATCAAATAACCTCTATACGGGAGAAGAGGAACATCAGAAACATATGTGAAATGGAAGAAGTATTGAGATGGCTAAGAGTAAAGATGAGAAACATGACGTATCATTTTATTTAGGAATAATTGGTCTTTCTATTTCCTTCTCTTCCTCGCTATTACTTGTTACCACTGTATTCAGTACAACTGGTGCGCCATTTCAAAGCAGTATTTTTATTCATATCATCTTACAGCTGAAGTTCATTGCGAGCAGGCCATCTTTCCTTACTGACCTAACCATGCAATCATCTGATTCTCCCATTCTTCAAATAGCCCCGCAAAGTGCTTGGTTTTTGGCGTTCTCCGTCATACTGCCTGTTGCTGGATCGGCGGCTTCTGGGATGGAAAGTTGAATCGACGCGTGATCTTTAGCCACGAATGATTCTGTTGCTAGCAGAACATTTCCTAAGTTAGTATAAGTCAATCGATTCACCAGCGTCGTTTTCCATTTTAACTTCAAAACTGGTATTACCACGTATTATTGTCTGCTACAAATTACATATACTTTGGAAGAAGGAAAAAAAAAGAAGAATTCAGATGAGAAGAATGATGAATAATTTTATTTAGGACCCCCATTGCCTTACCCCCTTTTTGTAATTGCCCTTCTCCTCCTCGTTATCGCTTGTTACCACTGTACATTAGGGGCACCATTTGAAAGGAGTTTTTCAGTGTTTACATTACATTACATGCACTTTGGAAGAAAAATAGAATTCAGGACATCGTAAAATGAAAGAAGCGAAGAAACGGACTTGGCTACGATTTGAATTCAAAGTTTTTCTAACTTCAATCGGCCACTTTTTTTTAATACAAGCACGCCCAGATTCTTGTAGTTTATAACCAAATAAATGATAGCCCGGTTGATTTGTGGGACTTACCCCAAGGACAAACCTAAAGCATTTCGACTCAAATCTGAACCTTGTCACTTCCAATTTTCGTTCAACCTGAAAACCATTTTCGTGTTAACCCAAATGTAAAAGGTGACGGTCCTCCTCTTTTTGCCTTCTTTTAATTTAGGCTAACCTGACCTAAAATTTTTCAAAGTGATAGCCAGGGTAAGTGCTTGGCTTTACCAATCGCAAGTTTCTGTGCTCTCCTTTCGTCTTTTTTAGATTTTATTCTTTTCAGGTTAACCTAACGTAAAAATTGCAAAACAGGAGCCAAGGTCTCTGCTTGGTTTAACCACTACTCAAATTTTCTGCTCTCCTTTCACCTTTTTATAGATTTTAGCCTTTTCAAAGTTAACCTAACCTAAAATTTGCATGTAATCGCCTGATTTGGCTAATCCCAACACGCCATCCGCTTTGATGTTAGTTGCATCCCCATCTTGCTGTGTGGGCCTACTTTAGATGAAATGTAAGGGAAAAGACAGCCAAAAAGCTGCGCCCGCAGTACGACGGAGGTAGCGCCTTCGTTCTTAAGTTATAAAAGCGATAGCCCAAACTCATAATGATTCTCTTATGCTAAACATAAGTCCGGTTTTTACAATAAAATATTTCATTGTTGAATTCTACACACTCACACACCGCGGAGGGACGAACGGTCGGACCTACAACATCACACATATATAAACATATAGCATAGCAGGACCATACACGTAAAGTATCTACACACACGCGACATGACCACCACACACAGACGGATTTACACATAGACATACGTTTTCACACCTTCAACAGATTCGGCTTTAAAATCTCTTTCAAAATTCCTCGGCTGCGGGATTATTTGCATCAGAAAAGAATTTTTAAGAAATGCATTGGGTACGGCGCCATCTCTGAACAGGACAGTGAACTAATTTAACTTTAACCCAGTGACCTCGTGAGAGTAATTTTCTTATTTTGTCAGTCACCTGAAGAGGTCCGCATACGCTTCATCAGTACAAGTAATTTTGTTGTTTTCGTTACAAAATCAGTAATTACATAAATCTGAAAAATACAATGAATTTTCGTTGTTGTTTTTCAATCAAGAAAAATAATAAAAGAAAGAAAAATAGTTCTCGGCCGACAGAATACAGAAATTAAAAAGACAAAGCCAAGGCCACTTTAAAAAAATTAACAGAAAACAAAAAGGAAACTGAAATGGATTCAGAGTTCCAAAAAATTGTTTTCAAATTTAAAATAATTAAATTATTCACATTCTTTAGTTTATTGCTCTACGTTTCGCTCTTAACCGTCATCCAATAGAAAACTGATTCAAATCTCGCGCCCGGTTCTGTTTCTATAGAGTTTCCCTCTTTCGAGAATGCCGACGAATCAAAGAAGGATTTTCCTCGAATCATCGGATAACTCTAGATGGCATGACGGTCACATATATAAAATAAATCTGTTGGTGGCGCGACTTTTATTATAAACAAGTAAGCCTGGGGAATAGTAAGAGAGAGAGAGAGAGCATAGAACTGAAAAACAAAGAAAAACAGACAGAATATACAACTAAAATGAAAGAAACATAAAGACAAATGGAAACGACATCTACAAACAAAAAATAAAGTATAAATGAGAACGAGAGATGAAAAAACCTCTATACGAGAGAAAAGGAACTGTGAACATCAAAAATATATGTGAAATGGAAGTATTGAAATGGCTAAGAGCAAAGACGAAAAGTATCATGACGATAGGACCCCCGTCGACTTGCCCCCCTTTGTAATTGGTTTGGTTCCTCGCATTGCTTGTTACTGCTGATGGTGCACCATTTCAAAGGAGTAGTCTATTATTTATTCCAAAATCGCCACAAACAGTACTTTGGAAGAAAAAAAGAATTCAGGAGGTCACATAATGGAACAAGTGAAGAAATGGACGAGAATGAGGACAAGAGGACAATGTAATTGGCCTTTCTCTTTCCTTCTCTTCCTCGCTGTTGCTTGTTACAACTGTACCTACTTAAGTATCCAAACCATTTCTCTTTTCCGTAGTCTCTTCTCGTCTCATATCTGTTCGTTTACTGTCGGTTCTCTCTTTCTTAATACACTCTCCGGTTTCTTTGCGATGTGATCAATTAGTAAAGAAGAAATTAATATATTGGAGGATCTTCAAAAACCAAGACCTTACCAGTGAGAGAACATTCGACAAACATGATGTAGATTTCCCTAAGTAAGTAAAACGTTATAGTCGCGGATAAACAAAAGGAATGAATCATCAACTGGTAAATGAACTTGGTCAAATATAATAAAAAAGAAGAAGAAAAGGAACATATGAAGTAGGGTTATTTTGTGCGAAATTTCAGGCTTAAAAGCTCTGGTTTTAAAAACGATTGTCATTTTTAAATTGTGAACCTAATCGAAATGGTGCCGACGAGAACACTTTTGATGTGGCGGCCATTCCTCTTAGGTTCACAGATCACCCCCTTGGCGCTCCTTTCGGTTATTGAACAGGCAAGTAAAAAAGAGGAAAAAAGTTTTACGCAAGTTTTAAAACGCAGAAGAAGAGAGACCCAAGTTTCTAAATTTAAGAAACGAAATGAAGGAATAAAATATGGGATGGGGTTGGATTTATGGACGATGTTTCCTGAAGCTGACGACGTTGTGAGACGATGTAATGAGTCGCGATTTAAAAGGGCCTGAAGTGTGTGTAAAGCTTTGCAAAAAAAAACGCATCCCTTTAGCTTGGAAATTTTGCTAGAAAACCCAAATTCAAATTAAAAAAAAAAAACATGAAATGAAATGCTGAACTAAACAGGTCATTCCCCTGAGGTTTGCTGGTGGCCTATCCACTAGGTTTCAACCATAACTATTGCACCCCCCTGAGGCTCATTTCGATGGTTAAATAAACGCGTAGGGAAAAAAATTCCAAAAAAGGGCAAACACAAGGAAAGAATTGTTTCAAAATCGCTTCTTTTTCGATTATTTATTATTCGTTTGCTTTTTCATTATCCATTACCAGAAAGGTTCATTTAATACGTTCTTCAATCTAATAAAAATCAATCAAATAGAATCTGTTTCCGATTTGAGTGTTAGGGCAATTTATTTATATCTCTTCTTTTTAGAGTTGTGTTCTCTTTTTGGTTCTATTTGTAAATTCCACGTGAGATGAGAACTCAATCGGGTGAGCGCGCAGTCGTAAGCGAAATTTATTAATTACTTGAATGCAGATTAGATCAAAGCTGCACGAACGCGCTCTGGAATTTTTCCACGTGCTCGGTAAAACTGCGCGCTCTTTAAAATATTTATCATATCGCTTTATGTAATCGTGTCAGTTTATGGTAATGAGTTACATTGCTGCGTAACAAATAAGGTTCGCGCTCGCCTTTTCGAGCAATTTACTATCTGAGATAGGCAAGTCGCCGTGTAATACGTTATTTCCGCTTAATTTCCATTGGCCGAGAGTCTAAGGATCTTTTTCCGGTTAATTACGGCGTTGTTGAGGGTAAAACCTGCGTGCGAAATACGCAAGTCATGTTTTACGTGCGTTCCAGATTAAAGATGAACTGAAAATGAACGTCGCTTCACGAATTATATTATAGTTTATTATTGGCGCAAGCTTTTAACATTTTTTTTTCCCTTGCTTTAGAAATATTAAAGTTATACCGTTGGAAGTGGATAAGTTTTCTTGTAAGTCAACTAATTATAAATGCGTTCATTTTGACACGTTAATAACAATATTAGAAAGGAAGTCGAAAAAAAAGAGGCGTTTTATCACCGCGCATGCAGAGGCGACCGACAACCTCGTCGAGAACCGTTTCCAAAGCAATTTTATGACTACATTTAGATCTGAGCAGATTCCTGAGATCAATTTTACAGATCGGGCTTCCCTATAAGGCGAGCTGAGTTAGTTAAAGTGCGCCTATTAAAATTCGTATCCTAATCTCATTCCGATGGATATCTAATCCCCCGATGGTTGGCTACTTCTACTACTGGATTCAGTCATTGTTTTATAAGGCCATTGTTCCTCGTCGCGATAAGTTCTTAAATCTTGTGCAACGTCGAATATATTAAAGTCGTTACGAAATTATTTACGGGGCCGTTTGTGTTTTATATTATAAGTGAGCTTCGTGGAATTGCGAAATCACTTCGGAAAGAAATTAAAGGATAAATTTATTAACGCTCCTGGTTTCTAGATCATTACGTGATTTATTTTATGGATCAGTTCGCGATATTATTATTATGTGTTTCTACCGTTCCTGACGATCATAAAATACACCGCCTGCATACGTTTCATTTTCCAGCTGTATTACCGTAAATTGCCAGTAAGTGAAATGATTATTTACTGACGGCAATAATTATGTAATCATTTCCTTTAGTTTCCTCTTGCACTTCGTTTTTTATTCTTCTTTTAACTGATTCTTTTATTAGGAATCAGGCTCTGGTCTACCTTGAACAAGGAATCCTTTTCATGATGCAGTGATTGACATTTATTTTTTAATTATTTTTCATGGGCTGCGAAAACTAAAATTCGTTTGAAATAATTTTCTTTTGTTCGTCGCTTCACCGGTGATGTCAAAACGAATGGAAATCGAAACAGAAGCAAACAAAATCAATTCCATGCGAATACAGGGTGTTATGTTATCAAATAAAATCTAGTCCATATGAATACAGGGTGTTATGTTATCAAATCTAGTCCACATGACTACAGGGTGTTTGAAAAATATTTAACATACAGCCGTCATACGTTCTCAGAAATATGCTAAATGTTTTCTTCTTCGTAATTGCAACTTTTAAAAATACACCACAAGTAATAATTATAGAATCATAGTTGCATTGCAATTCAAATAATCTAAATTATACGCAGGTTGTAACCACAATTCGTCATATTCGTATTCTACTTCTAAGTTCACTAAAATTTGGATATACATTGGACTGCATTTTAGAGACACCTGTATACGAAATTCGGATCATTAACAGAGATAAAATTAACTATTACATATTAAAAATAATGTTCGTCATACCGTATGTCATATTATTTACCCTTTCCCACTCTTCTTACATTTGCTTTGAAGTTTCAGTGTTATATAGGGTCTTCATTTATTCTTACGTCCCATGTGACCTCCGACGTAGTTTACAGTTGGCTAAAATCGATCAATTTTTCCCCGAAACAAGTACGAGAGGGGGGGAGTCCAAATGTATTCGTCCGATTGGCAATAAACCTGTTCGAAATTGAACCTTATTTATACGTCCGATATTTCGGTGTACGAGTATATTTGAACCTCGCAAAGTACTACTTATAGATAAGTACAACGAGTAGAAGTAGGTACAGTTGCACTGACGTAAAAGTTGGACAATTCCTTTATACGTCAGATGAATAACAGTGACATCCGAAATTTTCTGACCGCAACTGTACCATTTACAGAAGATATAATTCAGATAAGTACAAGTCCATCAGTACCTACTTATTTAGATATAGGTACATTTTGCACTGTATCATTAGTCACAGTGAGTACCGGTACTTTGCAAGTAATTGTATTTATAAGCATTATTTTGCAAAAAGTTAACAGTAAATACTTTGGGCCTTTGAGTAGCCCATGGAGCAGTGTACATTTTACACTCAACTGTCATTAAGCACAGTTTATAAGTATTTATTTTTACAAGCAATTAGTCCTGCAATATTTTATATAAAAGTAAATAGTACTTTGGGCCATTGGGTAAGTCCAATGGATCAGTAGGTACTAACTTAGAAGTACATTTTGCACTTTGTTATCATTAAGCACAGTAAGTACCGGTATTTTACAAGTAATTATATTTATAAGATAAGCAATCAGTTTCTCATTATCCTGTAAAAAGTTAACAGTAAATAGTACTGTAGGTCTTTCAGTAGTCCATGGGTCAGTAGATGCTTATTTAGAAGTACATTTTACACTCAATCGTCATTAAGCAGAACGAGTACCGATACTTTATAAGTAATTATATTTATAAGCGATTAGTTTTGCATTATTTTTTTTTTAAAGTTAACAGCAAATTAGTACTTTAGTCTTTTGAGTAGTCAATTGAGGAGTACTTATTTAGAAGTACATTTTGCACTCAGTTGTGAGTGCCGGTACTTTATAAGTATTAATTATATTTATAATATAATGTGTTGCAGTATTGCATGTACACAAGTATAAGTACAAAAGACACTCATACTTGTACATTTATAATCGTAAGGACACTAAACTAGGCAGTGACGTTGCTCCTCTTTCTTTCTGGAAATACGATATACGTTGGAAAGCGTTTTGTTTTAAATGAAAATAAGCTTTGTTGTTGTAACTTTTTAGAAAATTAATCGCCTAAGGTGCTAGTATCTGCTAGTATCATAAAATTGAAACATGCAAGGACTAAGAACCAGTTTACAGAAAATTTAATTGCAATCAAATTTTAATGATGTTAATTTGACAGTTCGCAATGTAATTCTTATGGCAACTTAATCGTGATTAGTTTAATTCGAAATTAAATATTTGATTTGCTTTCTGTAAACCTTCCCTTGGGGATTAAATTTTCTGTAAACTGGCCCTACGGGTGGGTTTACAGAAAAGAAATTTAATTACGATTAACTATTTGATTGAGCTTAAAATTCGTGTTGCCATAGAAATCAAATTGTTAAACTAATTATTATTTACTGACAGCAATAATTATGTAATCATTTCCTTTAGTTTCCTCTTGCACTTCGTTTTTTATTCTTCTTTTAACTGATTCATTTATTAGGAATCAGGCTCTGGTCTACCTTGAACAAGGAATCCTTTTCATGATGCATTGATTGACATTTATTTTTTAATTATTTTTCATGGGCTGCGAAAACTAAAATTCGCTTGAAATAATTTTTTTTTGTTCGTCGCTTCACCGGTGATGTCAAAACGAATGGAAATCGAAACAGAAGCAAATAAAATCAATTCCATGTGAATACAGGGTGTTATGTTATCAAATAAGATCTAGTCCATATGAATACAGGGTATTATGTTATCAAATCTAGTCCAGATGACTACAGGGTGTTTGAAAAATAGTCCCGTATGAGATTTCTCTTCTTGAAGCGTAAAAAAACTGTCTCACGTCCAACTCACAAAAAACCTTTGGTATCATAAAGTAAGATTAGTTTCTCAAAGTCATACCTGACCACGAATTTCATTTAATTTCCAAATATGACGTCGCAGCGATGAAAAAAACACAACAAACACGTGAAACAAAACACGTAATTAAATTATAAGCATCGACCAATAAAATTATGAACAAATTAAACGCACGTGTACGGCAACAAACGATTTCCAATAAATTACTTTTTCATGCTTGAGTCACCGATCGCCGCACCATTATTATTTATTATTAGCAAAGCAAATGTCAGCCGCCATTTCAGGAAACTTCTTAAACGTAAAATCAGAATGCAGATGCGATTTAAGCCTCACTAATTACCCGTGTACCTATAAGCAGATACTTATAGCCCGAATTTAATGAAATCGCTCGCCTTTTTTTTTCTTGTTATTTTTTTGAATGCGCGCCGCCATTAATGACACGATTATGTGCCGAATTCAATAGGCTCGAAACGAGACCAGAAAATAATTAATCTTCGTTCTGGGTGTTATAATACGCGCTTTTTTCGAGCTAGATTACGTAATTACGAAATTAACAGTTCATTTCTTTGCATTCCGAAAGCTGGACCCGTATATACGGGCACGTAACTGTATATAATACTGCTGATGTGATTTTTTTTCCTCTCGCAATTTTTACGACATAATCATCCAACATAATCGAGTGTAAAAGGAAATACTCAATTTCAAATTAACGAATTTGTTTGACCACGATCAAGATTTGATCGAGGCATTGCCAATTTCAATCAAATCGAAGAATCTTAAGAACGTATTGAATCATAAAAAATTGCAAATTTTTTTAAAATCTAAAATTAAAAGATCACATTAGCAATTTGTTTTCTGTTAGTGCTTTCAGTTTCCAACAAATTTTTATTAAATTACTGTTATTTTCAACAGTTTCTAATCTTACAGTTATCACTGACTTCATATCTCCTATCGTGAATAATAACATACAAGTTGACGTTATTTATACCGATATGGCAAAGGCCTTTGATAAGCTTGATCATTCACTCATGATTTCTAAACTTCATCATTTTGGTTTTGATCTTTCAGCCGTAAATCCTATTTATACGAACGGAAACAATTTGTTGAATATAATGGTTTTAAATCTTATGTTTATCCTGCAACATCGGGGGTTCCTCAAGGATCCGTCCTAGGCCCTCAATTGCTTAACATATTCATTAATGACTTTGCCTTGGAAATTTCTGGACACTGCAGGTGATCTTAAATTATTCAGTAACATTTCTTCTATCCACAACAGTCTATCCTTGCAAAAGGATTTTTGTGCTTTGGCTTCTTGGTGTCATGAGAATAAATTGGACTTAAATTTTGCGAAAATGCAAAGTTATGTCTTGCGTTAATTCTCATACTGACCTTGCTGTTACATTCGATTCTCACTTAACTTTTAACAATCATATTAATACCATTATTTCTTCGCGTCACAAAAAACTAGGATTCATTTATATTGGAATACAAAATCTTTCTCACTGTTAAGACTTTATGAGTCTTTAATTCGTTCAAAACTTGAGTACGCATCACCTGTTTGGAGTCCCTATTATACTATCCATATTAATGCACTACAATTTATTTATTATGTCAATGTGTGCATTGTGTCTTTCTGAGTTTTTCCTCTTGGAAATTTTAGAATAGTACAATCAATTACCAACGGCTGATACTCCTTGGTTTGTAATTATTATTAATACCCTAGAACATTCTCGTAAATACGTTTCCAGCAACGCATCGAAAAGCTTTTTGGATAGACATCTTGTGCCCAACTTTTGGGCAACTGTAAATGATGTTTTTCTTTCTTTCTTCTAAAGATCTTCACAGCGTCGGATGTACTCTACCTAGGTCTTCTACTCTCCTTTACTTGTTGCCTTTTGCTTCGCTTCATCTGTCCCCTTTCCACTTTTTCTCCAATTCTGTTGTTACCTTGAGCTCTTCTTCTCCTTCTTAATTTTATTTCTACTTCGTCTCCGATTCGTTTTTCCTGTACATATTTTTAGGTCGCTCCTATCCTTATCCTTATCTTCTTCTTCTCCTTCTTAATTTTATTTCTACTTCCTCTCCGATTCGTTTTTCCTGTGTATATTTTTAGGTCGCTCCTATCCTTATCCTTATCTTCTTCTTCTCCCTCTTAATTTTATTTCTACTTCCTCTCCGATTCGTTTTTCCTGTACATATTTTTAGGGCGCTCCTATCCTTATCCTTATCTTCTTCTTAATTTTATTTCTATTTCTTCTCCGATTCGTTTTTCCTGTACATATTTTTAGGTGGCTCCTATCCTTATCCTTATCTTCTTCTTCTCCTTCTTAATTTTATTTCTACTTTCTCTCCGATTCGTTTTTCCTGTGTTGTGTATATTTTTGGGTCGCTCCTATTTCTTTCCGATGTCACATACGTGAACACCAAAGATATTTTGGAAACGTCAAGAAAGAGTTTCTAAAGACATATGCAAATGTGTATGAGTGTGAGGCTTCAGTAAGCAGATACTTCAATGGTCAGAATAAAGGCAAACGGCTTTAACAGCAACTGCGTTTAGAAAGTCGAAATCATTGTAAATCCCATGGCTCTTCCTCTTTTCTTTGAAACTTTGAGTTTTTTTCTAAAATATTTGCAAAATGTGTTAAACATCGAACTCTTGAATTCCTTAAAGTTAATAATATTTTACGTAGTTCACAATTTGGATTTAGACAGCAATTGACATAAATAATTTAAAACAAAATGTAAGTATGTTCAAAATTAGATTAAAAAAAGTATTAGGGACACTTTTTGACTGCAAAGAAGACCTTTGACCCAGTACTTCAATGTTATGGTTTTAGAGGTAAAGCTTTTGATCGGTTGAAATGTTATCTAACAAATAAAAATGGAAATGGGGAGTGCGGAAGAGCTGGAGTGCCTCAAGGAACTGTACTTGGGCCAATTCTTTTCTTATTGTATGTTAATGATTTGTTTTCATTGGTTATTCGAGGTTCTTTTGCAGTAATGCCTTAAAAAATTTACTGACTACTGAACACCTTACAAACAATCGCACTTTGTAGTAAACACACTATCATACTTACTTATTTAATTTACTACAAGAGATTTCCCTCGATTTTCATAATAATTTGAATTAGTTCTTCATGTAGCTCATTCTTACTCTGTCTATTAATAGATGGTAATGAGTTGGTTAAATTAAATTTTTTTTTCATCATGTGGAAGCGCACGTATTCAATAAATCTATTATGCATTATGTATATTTCGTTGTGTAATTTTATTCGTAATGTTTCATACATGTCCTATATATTGAATAAGAAAGAATAAAAGATGAATATCGAAGAATGAGAGTGGGATGACGAATATTTTGTTAACTTGCAGAATCATCAGTGCAGAATCACAATTATTAGCGACTAAGTGTATAATTTAATAATTTGGTATACCATGTGTTTCGCTTTGCGTTGCAAGTACTCGTATATTTCAGGCGTACATAAAGTCCTTGAGTATTCATTTGTCTCAGTAGAAAGTAAAGCGAATCAACAAATGAGCGAAAGTTCTTCGCTTTTTATTTCCGTCCTCCCTCCGCCTTCTTCCAAGTTTCAAAGAAATGTAATCAATGCTGTTGAAATAGGCGCTTACAGCAAGTTTGACATAAAAAAAAGAGTGTTGTTGATATAAACATAATCTGAAAAATAGTCTGTCAATTAATTTTTTGTACTACAAATTTTTCAATATTAATAAATAGTTCAGCGTAATGGTGTGTTGTATATGTGCTTTTCAAGAGGTTATGGGCCCAGTAGCTGAAGAACTAGTGCAATTTTTTAAAGAGTGATAATAACTGTTCGAGGACAGTCAAAAATGACAGATAGCGTAAAATTATCTATTTCCTTACTTAATGGAGGAAATTATGTTTTTTGAAAGGCAAAACTTCATGCTGTTCTGGTTCGTGATGATTTATGGGATGTTGTAAGCTAACCAAAACCAAATGAAGCAGATACTGAATGGAGAAAGAATAACAATAAAGCCATGGCGTATATTACTTTAAGCGTTGAGGATAGCCAATTGATCCACATCGCACATTTCGAGGATGCATACAACATGTGGAATGCATTGTCAAAGAAATACGAAAGATCAACATTTGGAAGTAGGCTATATTTGAGAAGAAAATTGTACAGTATTCAATACAAAGGTGGTTCAATGAACGAACACATTGATGCAATTATGCACGTAGTTGGATTACTGCGTGGATCAGGAAAATCATTAGATGATGAAGAAATTGTTGCTATTTTATGAGTGAACCTTCCGGAATCACATTCAGGACTCGTTACTGCACTTGAGGGGCGTGACGAAGCAGATTTAACAATAGAATACGTAACAGGAAAAATGTTAGATGAATATCAGAGGAGATTGGAAAATAGTGAATCTTGTAAAGGTGGGTCAGAAGTAGCATTACAATCAGCATCCGCGGTCAGAACATCTAGTAAGAATAAGTGGCACAGTCAATATGGAAACTCCAAAAATACAAAAGAAAGAAAGAAAGGAAATAAAGAAACAAGAATTTGTTTTTATTGTAATAAAGGCGGACTGTTACTTGCTGAAGAAGTCCGGTCAGCAAACATCAGGTCCTAAAATAGCAAAATCTTTGGTTGCATCCAGAGGTGGCAGTGCAAATGACACCGAGGTACGTGCTGGAAGATGGTACATTGATTCAGGAGCTACAAATCATATGACTAATGATCGAGATTAATGAAAATGACACTACAGTGTATCTTGCAAGTGGTTCTTCTATACAAGCACAAGGAATTGAAACAGGATGGTTGCATTGCGTACTACCAAATGATGAAATTCAGAAAATTAAACTGAAAAATGTGCTTTACGTTCCTGAGCTTGATGGTGGCTTAATTTCAGTAAGAAGAGTCACTCAGCGTGGTTACCAGGTGGTTTTTGAGAAGGATGTCTGCAAATTTTACGAGGGAAAAAAGTTTTCTCGGAGGCCAAAATTGATGGGATCTTATTCAAATTGAAAGTTGCATCGCAGAATGCGTCTGCTTGCATTGCAGATGCGACAGTCTGTCTACATCAGTGGCATCGTCGTCTTGGACAACGAGATCAAGCAGCTATTAAACGTCTAGTACGTGAAGATCTTGCAGATGGCATCAAGATGAAGGAATGTACTGAGTAAGTTTTTTGCGAGGGAAAATTAACACAAACGAAGTTTCCAAAAAGTACGAGCAGAGAGAAAGAACCACTGAGACTCATACATTCAGATCTTTGTGGACTCATGCAGACGGCGACTCCAAGTGGTAACAAATATTTCTTAACATTTATTGATGATTTTTCACGTTTTATAGTCGTGCGTTTGCTGAAATCGAAAGAAGAAGTTACTGAAGCCACGAAAAACTACATCGCAGCTATGACAACAAGATTTAGCAGAAAACCTGTTATTCTGCGCGCAGATAATGGTAAAGAATATGTCACTCGTGAACTGGAAAATTATCTTCGCAAAGAAGGCATCCAACATCAGTTTACTGTTGTTTATACCCCTCAGCAAAATGGAGTGGCTGAACGAAAGAATAGAACATTAGTTAAATCAGCAAAGTGTATGCTTCTGGTTGCTGATTTGAATAAATGTTTTTGGGGAGAAGCGATTTTAACAGCAGCGTATCTACAGAACAGAACGCCAAGTCGTAGTATAGATAAAACTTTTGGATCAAAAGCTTATTATTTGATTCCTAAGCAGAAGAGGAAGAAATGGGATGATAAAGCAGAAGAAGGAGTTTTAATTTAAAGTTTTACAAGAAAAACGGAGGTCGAAGCGTATTAACAAAGGAATTCCTCCAAATCGTTTTGCATTTAAAATAGAAACTAATTCTATCAAAGAACCAAATTCTTGGAAGGAAATGCTTCAGCTTCCTACTAGAGCGCAGCAAAAATGGATAGCTGCTGCAAAAGAAGAAATTAAATCTCTCAATGAGCATCAAGTCTGACATTATCTTGGTATTGAAATTAAACACAAAGAAGACGGAACTTTTTTTCTTAGTCAGAAGAGGAAAATAATAGATATGTTGGAGAAGCATAATTTACTACAATCAAAGCCAATAGCAACACCAATGGAAGTGGGTTTCTTAGGATCAACGGAAGAGAACAGTTCTAAGTTATTGGATCTAAGCCATTGGATCGTTATTGTATATTGCTAGAGCGTCCAGACCAGATATTGCATTGGCTGTAAATTTTCTAGGTAGACGAGTGGAGACACCAACACAGAGTGATTGGAATAGTGTAAAAAGAGTTCAACGTTGTAAATATCATTGAGATTATCTTCAGATAACGAAATGAAATTAGAATGTTTTGTGGATGCGGATTGGTCTGGAGATAAAATTGATCGAAAATCTACAAGTGGTTACATTTTTCATTTAGGAGGAAGCAGTGCATGGTCTACTCGTAAACAAACATCGGTTGCCATGTCATCAACAGAAGCTGAATATGTGGCTGCATCGTATGCAAGTCGCGAACTGTTATGGTTACGAAGACTGTTAACAGATATGGAAGTGCTGCATGAGGGTCCGACTGTTATTTACGAGGATAATCAAGGATGCATTCATTTAATAGAATCAGGCAAATGTGGAGCACGTACAAAACATATAGATGTCAGTCATCATCATTTGAAAGATTTGTGTGAGAAAGGAATAATTAAGTTGCATTATTGTCCATCAAACAAAATGATTGCTGTCGTATTGACGAAGCCGTTACCTAAAGAAAGTTTTATGAATTTTTCCAGGCCTTTGGGACTTCAATGATTATAAAACTTGTTGCAGCGAGAGGGGGCGCTTACAGCAAGTTTGACATAAAAAAAGAGTGTTGTTGATATAAACATAATCTGAAAAATAGTCTGTCAATTAATTTTTTGTACTACAAGTTTTTCAATATTAATAAATAGTTTAGCGTACTGGTGTGTTGTATATGTGCTTTTCAAGAAATGCAACCTACGTATGTATACCAACTGTTTCAAAAATACTTGCAAAATGGCAGCAACAGCAGAGAAATTTTCTTATGTTTGGCGCAACATTTCACTTTTAGAAAATTGTTCATTTCAGAGTGGAACGATTTCCCCCAGAAATTTTGCTTTTCCAGAATTAAAACAAACGTCGTATCGTTTTTCCATCAAATAATTGACCTTTTGCTAATATCTTTTTGGCCTTGACTTTGCTGATAGATGTCTTTTTTTATATATTAATAAATCGTCAGTTCTTTCAGTTTTCAAATTAAAAAATTGGCAGTTGTCCTTTTCGTCGGTTTCGGCATTTTTCTGGCACATTTGAACTTAGTTTTTCAAACTATAATTCCCTCAGTTTTTCACACGTTGTCATATCGCTTCTGGTAGCGACTGCGTGCGACTTGCAGAAGCATTCCTCTCCTTCAGGATTTGCCTTACAAATGGGGAATAAGATTTCTAAACGTGTAAATTACGTTTTTTTGCATTAACAAAGTGCCTTAACAAAGTTTTTAAAAAGATCTAAGCTGATATGTAGTGGCGGTAGCAAAATTTTGTTAGATTCAACGAGTAATGAATTTTGCATATTTTTTTTTCCAGGATTCAGCGTTTGTCGAGAAAGACGAGTTCGTTTTATGTAATGATTTTCTTTGTCCCACTCGCAAAGAAAACAGCAAAATTTGGTACATCCCAATTGCAGGCCAGCGAGAAGAGCAACGACTAAAGATCAGAACAAATTTGCCAGTTATATTGTTTATAGATTAAATTTGTTGTAATTGCTTCATATTTTGGTAGCTTTCCCTCATGTCTAGAGAATACTCGACTGGATTAGAAGGCTGAAGGTTGCCATTATGGAAAAGGACTGATTTCGGGCTTGATTTTGAGAAGTCTACAAACAGTCCCTATTAGTCGGGATGCATGACGCATATTAAAGGCATCGAAGAGCCCATCAATATTTGTGTATGTGATCAAAGTACCCTTCATTTCAAAAAAGGAAATAAAACTTCTTTGGCGAGCTAGGACATGTAAATGATCTTTACATTTTCTCTAAGAAGATTCTATTGTCTTAATCTTGAGCCTAACAACACTGCTTTATTTTTTGGTATATCGAAATCCACAAAAATCGGCCGCAAGCTGTCGCCACCTGAACTGTCAGAATTATAGTTTTCTGACAGTTTCATTTTTACTCATTGCCATGGTCACAGGAGCAAAAAAGAACAGCTAACAAATAGAGCTGTTCCTTTATTTTTAGGGCCGAGATATCCATCTCCTATTAAACTTATTCGACGAATAACTTGATGTTTTTGAATCGTTGATTGATTTTTTATGAATTGTTTCCATGGTGTAATAATTATTAGCCAATTTTTTAAGAGGTGGATATCTTTGCCCTCAATTAAAGAAGGGAAATATTATTTTCGAAACGAGAGGTAAAAAAAATATTTTTCAGGCATAAGTATTGGTATTTAAAACATACCAAAGTAGTTATGAATTGGCTTTTCTTTTTCAGAAACGATTTTAGTGTTGAACTGTGTAATTAATATTGATTTGTGAAATGCATGAAATTTATACTGAAGTTTTGATAACCTTGGTCCAAGATGGACCTGTGCTGTGGGATAAAACTCTTGATGTTTATAAAGATGGGATTGCTATAAGAAATGCCTGGAAATTTGCTTAGAACTGAAACACGATTTTGATACTTTGAGCTTACATTGATTTTGTTATTTTGAACTTACAACAGCAAGAACTGTGCAATGCGAAAATAACGACATCACGGCAAGAAGCTGTACGGTTTTTTACCGTACGATCAAAACCATACAGTGTGAATAGAGCGTTATTCGTGAGGAACAATTATACCCGTTCCATTTTCAAAGAGTGCAAGCTCTGATACCCTCACATTACCTCCAACGCATGCGATTTTGTCGGAAATAGACGGACAATCCGAACTTTGTTAATAACATTCTCCTCACCGATGAATCAATGTTTACAAAGGATGGTATGTTTAATTTTCACAACATGCATGTGTGGGCAGAAGAAAATCCTCATGTATTGCGGCGCCGTAGTTTTCAACAACGCTTTTCTTTCAATCTGTAGACAGGTATGTTTGTCGTTCCAATTTAACGTCTTTTACAATTTTAAAATGTAATTTAATGTTTTACAGGTATGTTAAACGGAACTTTAATCGGTATATTTACGTTTCGCGCAGGGGGGGGACATCGAACACTTATTGTGAATGAAGGTCACCATCCGTTGCGTCTAGCGGTTCTAAAAATTTCGCAAGGAATTGCCGGATTTTGGTATGAATTTTTTTTATTTTTATTTTTCGTTTTAATTTTGGTGCATTCTTGAGAATATCTGTTACAAAATACACCATTAATTTTTTTGTACGAAGTTGAAGAACATCCTGTAGAACAAAAAGCAATTGAAATTACTAAATGGCGATAGTGTTTATGAAAAAATGAATTGGAATTGGACCATATAAGTAGGAAGGCGTATGCCTCATTACCTTTAAGAAATTTTTGGACCCTTCCTGTCTGAGATATTTGAAGTACCCGGTTTTACAAGAGATGGTGTCTCCATCTGAATTTTAAATGAGCAAACTTTCGAATGCAACTGTAATTTGAAACGTATTAGGAAAAAACAATTTGAAAGAAAATGATTGAGGCGACCGAATGATAAATTATTTCATACTCTGCAATTTGCTCCAGAAGATGATCACCAAGTCCATTCTGTAAGACGTTCTAATAACAGGTGTCGGTCAAGGTAGGGCACGTGAGGCCGGCACACGTGTGGGCCACATCATACAAGGTCCCTACGTGCACTAAACAAAAGTGGGGACATGGCATCACATATACGCCCAAGTGTATACGTATGTGCTGCTTTCAGTACACCTTACCGATGATACTTCTGCTGCTAAGCTAACAGTTAGTTCTTGATTAGAGAGACACTTGATATCGAGTGGGGAACGACATCTTATACCTTGTAGCTCGATGCGGGGGTTACAGGGGCCCATGGACCTGGGCGTGCACTTGCCTGACGGCATTCCTCCGCTCGAGGCAACCTGCCTGGAGTCGTGTTCCTCCTCCCGCTCGCTCCGCAATAAACTACCTCGTAGCTATTCTGTATCGAATTTTTCAAAAATCGATCGGTAGCCAACGCGTAACCACTATTATTAAAGATGTTTACGACGCAGTAAATCCGGCAGCTACTACATACATACTTCCCCCTTCGCAAGAGACCAAAAAACGAAGAAAGAACGAAAATCGAAAACGCACGCCTAATTAATTAAGCTTGTAACATTCAGCGATTACGCAACTCATTTAGAAGACGATTACGATCAATTACTCGCGTCGATTGAAACATGTCGAAACTGGAGTAACACGTATAGAAAAAAAAAAGGCCCCGGCTCGTAAATGCCACTTATTTCGTTCTTATTAATGAGGTGCGCATAAATCTGAATAATATGTTTGAGTTACTAAATCATAACGGAATTATATTATAAGGTACAGGTGAATGTGTGAATGCGAAGCAGTAGTAAATACCAATTTTTTTTTAACTGTCCCCTTCATCGTCTAAGTAAATAAGTAGGAACCCTGCGAGTATGTTCGAAGGTGCGCAAACCATGTGAGAGATGAACACGCTTAATCCTCTCCTCAGGTTTTAATATCCGACTGTTTAAAATAGGATTTATGTAGAAGCTGATTTATGGCTGTATTACCCGAAGTTAAAGATCTATTAATTTTACCGACAAGATTGTTGTATTGCTTTGCTGAAGCCTCCAAGAAATATTTCTTGTTATGCAATGAGCGTCCCCCCCCCCTCCCCACAATATTGCTAATATTGCTAATCTTCTATACGCGTATAAAATATACAAAATAAGTTACATTTTTTAAACAAGATGATTTTAAATTAATTTTTTTTCTATTGTTTGGTAAATACGGTCAAATTCTCTCCGAGTCGAAGGCGTTTGAGTTACTTCCGATGTAAGGGTTTTTAATGGGGGGGGGGACAAAGTGGGGCCTAGTTTCGCCAATCGATGGGATTGATGATGTTTTATGATTGGAGAAAAAGAAGTACCAAAAATTTTTTGTTTCGGGTTCAGTCTTGAAGCGACGATCGCCTCAGTTAAGAGCGATTTACACGAACAAGTTTTTCTTTGCAAGTGACATTAAAAGTTTTCTCTCTCTAATATTTGCATGCATTAGAAAGAAACGACTAATTGCTTGAAAGTTTACTTGTACAAGAAAACTTTTATAGAAAAACTGGAACAAACGCTATTTTCTACAAGTTTCTGTAAAAGTTTACGGTTTGCGCATGTGCAATTTACCAATTTCACGATATACCAACTTAACTTTACAACGTGTGATTCATTATAACCTTTAATTCCGATAATTAGAAGTTTGTATCTTTATTGTTTGTGAAATAAAATGTGGCAATGGTAGACTGTCCTGTCCCTTCCACTTTCAAAGGTTATGTTCTTATTTGGTTCTTATCATGTTTATATATACATTCGTTCTAAAGTTGGCAGTTTTGCACAAGCAAGAAAATTTACAAGAAACACTTTTACATGTAGGTATACTTTTAACGTCACTTTTAAAGCCGCTTCAAAAGGAAAACTTGTTCGTGTAAATCGCTCTTTAGACAAGTCTGCGGAACAATTAATGCAAATAATAATAAGAAACAGACTTCATGGTGGAGTGAGAATATTAAGAAAGAAGTTAAGTTACAGAAATAAATATGGAAAGAATATTTGAACAATAAGACGGAACAAACGTATAATGACTACAAAGGACAAAGAACGAAAGTTAAAAACATTATACTGAAGGTGAAGCAACAATCCTGGGAGAGATTTGGAAACCGGATAGAAGCAGCAAGTAGAAAAAATATCAAATTATTTTACAAAACAGTCAAAACAATTAGGAAAGGTAAAGAAAAGCAATCGATAAGTGTAAAGAGTAAAGATGGTACACTTTTAAAAGATGGCAAATCGAATATGAATAGATGGAAAGAACAATTCTACGAACTGCTTAATCCGAATGAGACAGGAGATAGCTATACTGAACAATCTGAGGAACAAACAACAGACGAAGAAAATGAAGCACTAACTTTTCTTGAAATCGAACAAGTTGTCAAAGAAGTCAAAAGCCTTGAAAGAAGGGAAAGTACCTAGAGACTGGGCAACAGGTGTAATATTACTATTTTACAAAAGAGGAGATAAGAAAGATTGTCGGAACTCTAGGGGAATTACACTCTCGAGCACAGCAGCAAAAGTATATGAAAGAATGCTAGAAAAAGGGCTGCGAAAGATCGTAGAACCCCAACTCAGTGATTCTCAAAGTGGTTTTAGACGAGGCCATAGTGTACAGGATCACATATTCACTCTGAAGGAAATAATATGCAAAACACTGAAGCAGGGGAAAGAAGTATTTTTAGCGTTTATTGATCTCGAAAAAGCTTTCGATATGGCACCAAGAAAACAAATATGGGGAAGCTTGGAACAAAAGCTTATACACACAAAACTCTAACTTCGTTCGAACCCACAATATGCAATCCGAAGAGTTTATGGTGAAGGATGGTTTACGGCAGGGAGGTATTTTAAACCCTATACTATTTATAATATTAATGGATAACATAATCAAAGATAATGCTGCCAAAGTAAAGCAAATGGAAGTGGACTACAAGAATCTACAGAGAATGTGCATATCGGAGTGTGCATTTGCCGATGACGGGGTCCTAATGGCTAGCAATGAAAAGGATTTACAAAACAATTTAAACATATGAAAGAGAACGCTAGATAAAAACAACCTAAAAATAAATGTCAACAAAACGAAGGTAATGGTAATAACGAATAGTAAGTACTACGTGTTTGGGGTGGAATTGAATTGGAAGGCTAGCGCCGGACTAGCTACATAAATTAGACCAAAGATAAGGAAGGGGTAGACTCTCAAGGCAAGAGCTTTCGCAAAAATCCAAGAAAATGTGTATGCCTAAATTATAATGGTGAGAGCACATAGCTTGTAAACGAATAAGTGCCATTTCAGTCTTTTTTGAGCTCATCAGTAAGAAATAGCATAAATGCCCTTCCATTAAGAAAATGCTGGGGGTTGTTTTTATTCTCAAATCAAGTAAATTGCAGAGCGTCTTTCAAAAGTGAATGAAATACTTTTATTTGGAAAACCAACGTTTCGCTGCTACTTTATGGTCGTAAAAGTTAAAAGGCAAGGGCGAGAATTCTTCAGAACTAACAATCCTTAAAGCCTCTTTCGCTGTAAATACGCCGACTGGCGACATGTAGCTGACGAGAGCCAAAATTTCGAAACCTCGTCGGATGTTATTCTGTGCCTGGAGAATCTGTAACGTTTTATAATCGAATCAAGTTTTTTTTTTATTAAGAACCTAACGATTCGCTACAATTTTTACGGTTAAAAGCGGTGAAGTAAAAGCAAGAATGTCGGGCGACCATCAAGGTGCCCAAATGTTATTCAGGAAAAATCAAAACTGTTTTTAAACGTCGCGTCGCACAGTGGGGTATTAGTATAGGATTGTTGGCCAAAAGTGAATCAAAAGTTGATTTCAAATAATTTTTAACACTTGTAGCTGTAAAATAATATCCAAAGCAAAAAAAATCGGTATTCGCATATGCCTAGCACCAAGCAGTAAGTTTCTGTACCCATCGTATGTTAATAAATAGGTGCGAGAGCTGTACTTCGATATTTGCTGCGTTCGAAAAAATCATTTATCTTTTACTGAATTTCAGTGATTTTAATTATTGAATGAATTTTCTACCTGGGGGTATGTAATATGGGTATGCAGATTTTTAGATTATTTTGAGAAATACTTTAAGCTAACAGTCATTTCTATGATGCCAATTAAAGAAGATATATTTGCGTCTCTATTTCATGCACGTATTGGTCTTTTTGTTATATTTCCAATCATTTCCAAGCAAAAATGTATTTATTGCCGTGTAGAGCAAACTATAGATATGCAGATAGTAAAAAAAAATTTGCCAAAAAATGCCATTTTATTTATTATGATTTTTTTGGTAGTTAGCATACAAATTCGAAGATCCATTGAGATCTCGAAAACGGTAGGAATTACGAAGTCGGTTAAATTAGGGCAAAGTTTCGTATTTTGCTGCTGAATAATAAACCGTTTTAAAAAATCTTCTACGATTTGTAGTTTTCGAAATATTTCCAAAAAACTGAAAAACGTTGAGAAGTAGTTTGGCTTCGAGAGTGTTTAAACTCTAAGAAATATTTTGCTGATAAAATGCGAAATATTAGCTTGAATATGAATCTCTGACATTTTTTAACCGAATAAATGTAAATTATAATTTTGACCAAGATTTCGAGTCAAATACCCCACTGTGCGTCGCTGCGAATGCTCATCGATTAGTCGACGTTACGCCACTGTTTTGGCAGTGAGAAAGATCATGTAGTAAGTCGGTCGCAGCCACAGAATGACCGGCAAAACTTTTCCTCGATGGGTTTTGCTAACCTGGAGAAGATCTTGAGAATAAAAGAAAAATGTGCGATGCTTTCTTTTCTCTCTTCAAGCAAACAAAACTGCTTTGATTTCCTTAAATTAAGATATATTTTAAGACAGTTGCGTGATTTTTGACGTAAAATAAAACAAAAGACGATCGAAAAATAAATGAAAAAAATTTATAAAATTAAAAAAGAAATAACAAAAATAAAAATATTCTCTTCGAATAAACGAAACTGGATCGACTTTCTTAAATTAAGACGTTTGACGACTGCGCAATTTTTGCCGTGAAATAAAACAAAAGACGATCGATAAGTGAACGAAGAAAATTTTTAAATTAAACAAAAATAACAAAAATTAGAGAAGTCTCTTCAAATAAAGAAAACTGGATCGACTTTCTAAAGTTAAGATGTATCTTAAGATATTTGACAGTCGTGCAATTTTTGACGTAAAATAAAACAAAAGACGATCGAAAAATAAATCAAGAAAATATATAAAATTAAAAAAAGAAACGAACATAAAAGAATTCTCTTCAAATAAACGAAACTGGTTCGACCTTATGAAATTAATATACACACTTTAGGATATTTGACAATTGTGCAATTTTTGGCGTAAAATGAAACAAAAGGCGATCGACAAATAAATCCAGAAAATTTAGAAAACGGATTGAACTAACAATTTCTAAAAAAGAAATAGTTGGCCACTGGGGATATTTTTCCTTTAGGTTTTCCTCTTTTGCGTTAAACGTCTCACTTTCCTCCATTCGAAAAAAAAGCACGCCCAAATTTTTTTTATTATTTATTATTATTATTGTTCTTAGATGACGCCGAAACCCAGTGGCATTGTTTGGTTTGAAATTTATCAATTGCATCCATACGTACAGGCTGTTCAACAAATACAGTGGCCTATTCCTTCACACCGTTTTGCGTTGCTTTGATGACTTGATGCGATGGTGCCAGGTCTTAATTTTTATTTTAATGAAACGTTTAAGCGGAAACACACCCTGTTTTTTTTTTAATTGCTTTTAGGTGAGATATTGGAACAGAGGGGCATTATTCGGCTTAAAATTTATTACGTACTTGCATAAACACATACAGGATGTTCGACATTTACAATAGCCTACTGTTTTCACACCGTTGGCTTTGCTTTGACGTTGACTCGATGTTGTCAGGTCTTTAAATTTGTTGAAAGAAAGTGAAGGTGAAAAAATGATAGTCGGTTTTCAAGGTCTTCAATCGTTTTCCTTTTTTTAATTATTATTAAAGCTCGACTCTCTGTAATCCCATCGCACGAGCCAACGAGATTAGTTAAATTTGAAGCCAAAAAAGAATTCGTCTTGTCTTCAAAAGTTTGCTGCTGGTCGGCTTTGATTGCAGTGGAATTCACGAGCTTCCTCTGTGTTACTGTTTCGGCCTTAGTTGAGACCTCATCAGCGTGACCAACCTTACTTGCAACTAGTGTTTTTTGAAAAAATCAAAAGCTACTAATTTGAATTTTAAAAAATTTTGATTTTTTTGGTATTTTTAAATGGAAACAAATTGTCGTATTTCGTTAATAACTTGGAACTAATTTTAAAAAATCATGATTTTTAAAAATAAAAATGGCTTGTTTAAATCAGTGATTTCAAGCGTGACTTTGATCATCAAATGATTGAAATCAGTTCAACCTTGCATAAAATGTTCCTTACTTTCAGCAAGTCGAATTAGTTTTGTTTATTATTTATTTGTATATTTCTTTCTTAATTTTATATCGGTCGTCTTTTGTTTTACTTTACTTCAAAAATTGCACAGTTGCGCCAAATGCTCAAATGTCTTAAAATATACTCCTATTTTAATTCTAGACTTGGATCCAGTTTTGTTTTTTTAATGAGCATTTTTTATTTTTATGTTATTTTTTTCTAAATTGTATAAATTTTCTTTGTTTGTCAATCGTCTTTTGTTTTGTTTTAAGTCAAAAGTTGCACAATTGTCAAATGCCTATATATAATATAATTAATCTAAAAGCGCCATTTTCTTTTTTTTTTTAATTGTTTGTCACTTGTGTCATTGCCTCTCGTCTTTTACATTACACGCCATGTTTTTATATATATTATATAAATATTGACTCGCACACACGTTGTGCACGAACTGTATTCGCGATATTTACACAACATTGACAAATATTTAATTTTTATTGCAATACAATTGATTGATTGATTGATACATCATGTAATGCAACCTACTTATACCCACTAGTGAATGGGATTTACAATTGATTCTCAGCTGTCATGGGAAAGTCCCATAGAGTCTATTATACCTAAACCTTCCAAGTCAACTTATGCTATTAGAAAAGTCATGCAAATATCTGACATCAGATATGTTAAAACTGCTGTTATTTTGAACCCATCTTCTAGGGTCAATTTAATCTCCTTCAAAAAATCTTTAAGCAACAGAAACGAGTTATTAGGATTATTGCTAATTTACAATATAGAGATACTCGCAGGGAAGCCTTTGAAGACCTGAGTATAATGACTATAATCAACCTATACGAAATCATTTTCCATATTTTTAATACAAAACAAAATTTCAAATATTTCAAATGTAATAATGAAGCTCACGACTACAACACGAGATACCCGAATAACTTGCGTGACGATCAACCCCATGATTGTCTTTATTATAAATCATTTCTTTTTAATGGAATAATAGTTATTTATATTGCAAGTGGGATATTTGTGCTCTCATCCTGAACTCGGGCTGACGGCCTCGTCAGGATAACTCATCGCACTCATATTATAATGATGTCTCTATCCCATTCGTAATATACGCCTGCAACATGGTTTTTATTTTTATTAATTTAAAAAATATTGTCGGAAGCCATGAGTAAGCGAAAATCGCAATAGCCTGGTTATAGCGCAAATTCATAGTAACCGCGTAATAATAACTAATAAATTTTTTCATTATATAACTAGTGTTATAATAAGTCTCATTATACAACCCAAATAAGTTATAGGAGTATAATATAGCTATTATGAAACAGGTGTAGATAAAATATTTTAATAAACTATCTCAGGAGCTAAAGTCAATTGAATCTACAAATAAATTCAAGACTCAACTAAAAACATTATTTATAAATAAGGTTTATTATACCTTATATATATTATAATACCTTATATTATTATTATATTTATTATTTTCTTTTTTTTAACTAAGATCTATTATATTGTTCTATATGTTATGTGTATGTAGCTGACTGACTGTGATATCCTATCATACCTAATATGATTGTAATTGTAATTATACATATATGTTCTACGTGCAGGCACTGAGCAATAAACTAAACTAAACTATTGTAATGATTTGCCGACAGCAGCCGACGTCAGTCTCTCTCTTGCGTCATCGCCGACGCGTCTTAGACCAGAAACTTCGGTCGCTCCGATATCACGTCAGCGGTGGAATCAACCCTAGACATTCCGTCGCGCACTCGAATGTTTGAGATAAACAACCCCGGCTTATAAAATAGGCGGCCGGTGAATGGAGGGAATTCAGCATTGGACAGTTCGGAATTGAAGTCGCGTTATAAACTTTCGCTCGGCTGTTAAAACAAATTACGTATAAGTTTGTAAATAAATTATTGTTTAAGTTAGTGCTTTTAAATAAATTAGTTTAACTATTTCGTGTTTTGTTTTAAAATAAAAATTAATAGAACCTTTAAAATCGTTACACTATCTTAATTTTAGAGATTCGGATCCAGTTTTGTTTATTTAATGAACATTTTTTTATTTTTTTTTAAATCACGATTTAATGTCGTTTGTCGTTATTGTTAATACATAGTTTATTTATTTGTTCTAAGTAGTTTGTATGTTCTGTGTTGCCAAGGATAAGTAAGCGGTGAAGTTCTCGAGCTGCTCTTCTGCTGATGAGGAGCCAAATTTAAAGCCTTTATTTATACTCGGCGATTGAGTACACGTCAGTGGAGAAAAAGTAGTACGTAAAGTAGTCGAAATGTGAGCTTAAATGAAGCTGGAGTCATCGAGTAGTACAGTACTACAGAGTAATATCTTTTGCAGACCACGGAGTACAGTTTTATGTTCAGTTTTTTGATAACATCGAAAAAGCAAATTACTCTGGTTTCTGCTTCTCATGGACATCCTGTATAAACTAATTTTGGTAGATCAAAAATTTGCTTGATCATCTTAACTAATACATTTCAATTTTAAAGACAAAGACTCCAAGTAGAAATTAAGAGAAGAAGCAAAAACGTAGGGAATTTTTTTGTGCTTTTTTTAAATTATTTTATTGATTTTTTTAGGTTCGTTTCATCGAATGCAATTCCTTTATTATTTTTTTTATTTGAATAAAAACGAAAATTTTGTATTTAAAGTTGGTTCTTGTCCGATGAAATTTGTATCACAAAATCTTTTAACCGGACACTAAATCTCACACTATACACTTAACTTTTCACCGTCGTTCGACAGCTTCGTCGAACGACGGTGAAACGTTAAGTGTATAGTGCGAGATTTAGTGTCCGGTTAAAAGATTTTGTGATGAAAATTTTGTGTTTTTATTCTGGGTTGAAGTGATTCCGAAACCTCTTGGTTACAGTTGTTATAATTTCTTACAGTTCTCAATAACTCGAACGTTGTAATAAATGACATCGACATTCAGTTTGAATCTTACTCTGGCAAAGAAGCAAACCAATGGTTTTCTTAATCATTTCACATAAAGATTTAGATTCTGTAAAATTACTAAAAATCAAAAGAATGGTCAATGACATAAAATGTAAAAAGTCATGTAAAAATACTAAGGAAGCCCAATGACTGATGACATGTCCAAGCTTAACATTGTAAAGGATGAAATAAAAGGGCATGAAAGTATGAGTATGAGATTAATAATTTTCTTAGTCGTTAAATAATCATTTCCTTTTTTGAAGTATATAAAACATGATACGTGTAAGGCTGTAATGTATTCATTCAAACTTGAACCTCTTAGAACCATCTCAAATAAAATAAAAAAAGCTTGCCCCTAAAAAATTCTAAGGGGGCAATTGACATCCCGCAAGTTATAGGGAAATGATCTGTTTATAAATAATTACGCCTCCACATTTCAGCACCTTCCCGTCGGACACTCGTTGGTTCTCGAACGTTCGAGACGAAAGGGCCCGCTTGTAAAAGCAGGAGTGAACGCGAAGTTGAACCTAAGTAAACCACATCCTCTTAATTATTCCCCAAATCTTGGGATACCCAAAAAAGTACAGTTGTTTTCTTTCGACATTTGCACTACAGAAGAAACCGTCTCAGTGTGTTATTTAATTCTCTTTAAGTCTCTGCGATTTGAATCCCGGAAGTTCGTAATTGACGTGACGTTTCAAGGGCGGTTTTTGTTACGGTCGTTTTCGTGCAATCCATCATTTCTCATTTTATTAATAATATGCGATTAATCACAGCGCAGCTCATTTTTCTTCTGTCCTCGTCGTGACTTCTATAAAAGTTTTGTTTTAAATTGATCGCTGAAAAACGCTAGATACAGAAATACCAACTTACAGTTTGCCAAAATAGTCAAAAACCACACTTAGCACTTCACGTAAGTGACGTTGCATTCATTTGGGTTTGGTTGAAAGCGTTTCCCGTTTACGAACTTCCGTGAGTTGAGGACTCGATGTTTACCGTAATACCGTGTGTTAATGAAAGGGGTAAACGCGGAAGATCCGTAAATAAGCAGGGCAAACCCGGCACGCATAGCCCGGAGCGTAAACTCCGGCACAACCTCCGGCTCGGCCCAGTCATCAAGCGCACGAGACGTGCTACCGGCTACAACACGAAGACTAGATGCCTTCCAGCTACCAAGGGTCATACATTATATGTAATGATGATCCGTTGATATCCACCTTATTTCATTCAGAGGAGGAGGAGGACTGACAAAACCCTTTTCCGTAAATAAATTTACGACGACAAAAAAATCACCGAAACAAATCCATAATATGTCAGTTGATGAAGCTGAAAGTTTAGGCGTTTAAGTATTTGGACAAGAATGTAATTGGGGGGAACAAAATGGTTTACAACTGCTACTGATACGTATCTATCTTTTTCTGGTTTTTTAACTTTGCGCCATTTAGAGTACAGTTGGTGGATACATTATTGCCAACATAAATTTCCCTGTTAATTGGCTGCGGTTATAAATATACCCACAAACAATAAAACACTGCGCAGACTTTCCTCTTTGAACACCAGCGTTTATTGAATTCATCCAAACGAAAAAAGAAAGAAAAAACAGAAGGCCTTACGGTACATTAACGACGACGCAAAATTTTATGCAATGTACACACGTATAGACGTCTTTTATAACCCATGTGGACTGGACGGTGGTAGAGTTTCATTTTATGGCAGACTCAAGTTTTAACTGCCGGTAATAAATGTTGTCAGTCGTTTTTGCTTGTTTCTATTAAAATTGTCAAAGTAGAAGGAAATCAGCGGAGAGATAACGAAAGAGGAGGAGGAGGAGGAGGAGGAAAAAGGCGATCGTACAAACGTGTAAAACGTGTTAGGTGAGCTGGCCTGTAAGTACACGTGCGGCGTACCCTGCGGGAGGGTTTCCTAGTTTACCCGGGGCGAGTTTACCTGCCTGTCGTGACCGACCGTTGAAGTCACCAACCATTTCATAACTCAGGCCGCGCTTAGCCTTTGGTCTTTCTCGACTTTTACGACCGCCATTCGGCATGTTTATTTGCGTTTTGGATTCTTTTATGAATATTTTATTGTCCCCCCGTGCTTATCATAAATACTTTAGCTTTAGGTAGTATAAGATTTCGAATGCATTTTTTGATTCGTCTTCACTTGACTTGACTTATTTGTTATAAGTTACAACAACTTCATTCAAATAATTGTTAGTAGGTAAACGTTTGCGTAAAAGAAACGAAAAATGTTGCTGCAAATGTCACGGATTGTGGTGAATGTGATGTCACGCATTCGTTTTAAAAATTACGTTTCCTCGTAAATTGCTATTCGCATATTTTCAGGAATGCACTGACGTTATTTTCATCGGTTTGTAAATCGATAGGTGGAACAAATAAAAATAAAATTGAAAATCAGTATCATCCCTTAATACGTAATAACATGCATGTGATATGTGGATGAATTTAGCAATTGTATAATTTAAATTGTGCAAGATCGTAAATAGAACTTGTTCTATTTAAAAAAAATATATTTTCGAAATGTAAGTTCTTGACCGGTGTGTGTAATAATAAATTAAAAAACTTGAAACCTCGGTCATATTTTCATTTATTGGCTTTAACGTTTTCGGGCCCGGCCGGGTCCGTCATCAGAAGCTAATGGACGAGTGAGTGTAGTTTCGACCGAGAGCGAGAGGACACAGTGTTCTTTCGCTCTCGGTCGAAACTACACTCACTCGTCCATTAGCTTCTGATGACGGGCCCGGCCCGAAAACGTTAAAGCCAATAAATGAAAATCTGACCGAGGTATATATATTAATAGCCTTAAATATTTTACTATACAGGGTGTCCCAAGAATGGCGTATATCCTATATCAGCTTACATTATTAGTCCCTATCAGCGGCGGTCGGTCCATCCGATTCAGCAGGGCACACGACATACTTGCTAAGCACTATCTCTGTTTGTTACACAACGAAGAGAGAACAGAATGCTTCGGTCTTGTGCCCACTCTATTCAATGGTCCTTATGGAGTATGAAATCGATTGTACAGAAGACCGTTCTGTTTGCACCATTGGTTCATTTCATTTAAGGTTTCGTCTGTAGCCTGTGTTGCATCCTTCACGTCGTTTTTAGATATATTATAAAATTGGTGTCATCTGCGTAGATTATTGTTTTAGATGGTTTTTGGCAGAAACAAGGTAGGTCGTTTATGAAAAGCGAGAATGACACTGGCCCTAAAATTGAACCTTGACGAACCCCGGCATTGACGCAAAATTCAGTTGAAAAACAATTACCATTTATGACTTGCTGCTTCCGTCTAGTAAGGTAAGATCTTATCCATTGGTTAGATAAACCTCAGTATATAATTATACGTCTCAGTTATGGCAGATGTTGTTGATTTTCCTTTTCTGAAGCCATTTTGTGAATCATTATAAATATTATGTTTGTTTATGAAGAATATCAGTCTAGTATTAAATATTTCTTCAAATACTGGCTCTGTAATGCAACTGGTCTATGATTAGCGGATTCCAGATGACTTCCTTTATTTTTATATATCGGTACTAACTATTTTGGATCTTTTCAGTGCATCTGGATATTTGCCTTCAGAAAAGAACAGGACTCGTTTATTATTTCATGTAGATTTTAATATACTTCCAGGAACGTTGTCTAAACCTGTCGAGATCAGTTGGTTGAAGACGCGTAGAATCCAGCACAATAGTATCCGTGTAATTATTACTCGTAGAAGTTGCACAGGCGGAAAGGTGTGCAAAATAGTTATTTATTAAGTGATCTTCATCCCACAAATACAACTCTCGATCAATGTTTTCCGTTCGATCTTCGATGATGATTCGCCAACATTCCTTATTGATATCAGAGCAGGAGGCAATGCTATTCGAGTTATACGAAGCTAGAGTTAATTCAACTTTAATACACTTTTTTAAAATCTAAAAATTGCTGATGATTATCAATCACTTGTTTAGCTGTTGAAATTTTGATACTTTGAACTTATTTCTCCGGTTGTGATCCACGGCTTTTATTTTCAAATGATGAAGAAATGTATTCGTAAAAGATTCAAATTTGTTATCTATGCTGTGGGCTAAGTTCATTTCACACCAGTCTTCTCTGACTAGATAAATAGATGTCGATGTTATTTGTGCCTCTCTCGTTTTTTTATTTTCTAAAACTTCTCGCCGAAAAATCGTCAATTTTTGAAGTCGTTATTTCGTCCTTGCATTTCTTTGTTCTTGACTTACTTAGATTTTGTTCTTAAATCCTCTTTCCTCTTTCTCTTTTGCCTTTCTATCGAATATTTTCTTGCCGTTTCTTCTCTTTTCCACCAGTTTTTCATTTTCAAAACCTTTCTTCCCGAAAAATCATCAATTTTTCCCCGTTATTCCACCCGCTCATCCATATTATTCTTTATTTGAATTTTGTTCTAAAATCAGAACGACTCGTCTGCGGGAAAAACAGCGATTTTCTTTCGTTTATTTTCGTTCAGCTTGTTGTTATTTTTTGTTATTACAGTGACAGGAAATAAAAACGTGTTTGACGTGTACAGAGTGTTCCGTTTAGTCTAGGCATTCAATCAATCAATCAATTTTTAATTCACTGTATTTATACATATAAAAGTAATATTACAGTAACAGTAGTCGTCAACACAGTATAACATATAAGTGTAAATAACAATGGACAATATAAAACAAGAATAACATACAATCATTGGCGAAAATTATATAAAGTGTGTACTCTTAGTAACTGACAAAAATTCATCTACAGAGTAGAATGAGTTGTTTAATAAAAATCTTTAATGTATGTATTAAATTGTTTATTACTTTTTTGTTTTATATGTAGTGGTAATGTATTGTACAGTTTCGGTCCCCAATAATCGATACTTTGCTGAATGCGTGTCAGTCGATGAGATGGGGTCTGAAGTGCCATTCGTTGTCTTGTGTTGTATAAATGATTTTCTCCGTTTGTTATAAATTTATGACGCCTGGAGTGAACATATTTTAAACATGTAAGTATGTACATTCCTGGAATCTCGTTTTTAAATGCTTAGTTCACATAAGGCCCTCATCGCTTTCTTTTGCTGGTTGCTTGACTGAATATACCCCAGAAGATGAATTACGTCACTTCGTTATTTTAAATGGAACACGCTGTAAATTTTCGGATTCCGGACAAATTTTATGACACAATATTTCGTGCATTTTTAAAAATTGTAAAGAAAAACGTAAACATATTTAACAGAGGATATGCTTTTCTATAATTTTCTTACACTCTCACTGTATATGAATATAAACATTGAAAAAAACTATTAACGATAACGATAGATATAAATATAGACAATCCTATGTCAATGGAAAAAGAATTAAATAGCACATATAATAATGGTAAACATTCAAAAAAATTGTTGTTTGAATATCCTCAAGCTTATTAAATTGCTTGTTAAAGCTTATGGCACTTGGAAGCTTTCTTGACAGCGTAAGTGAAAAAGCGTTTCAAGGTGAAACTTTTGCAAAAAAAATCTACAAGTCTCTAACGTCATTTGATAGGAAGATATGTGCATTTATTTGAAGTGATTGCAATTAAAAAAAAAATTAATAACGCGAAAACGGTTTATGTACTTTAGGACCTAAATTATCCGAATGAAAAGCAATAAAATCGTTTTAATGTGACCCTTGTGGTAAACTTCCACAGTGGCGGCGGTCGTCCGAATACTTTTAAGCACCGGCATACATAAAGTCACATTAAAATTTACACTGGAATCCGAAAATGCAAAAAAATATAGGGTGTTCGGTTTAAAATAACAGTAAGTGACATAACGCCCTGACTGAAGGGAGCACTCTGTATACGTCAAACTAATTTTAAAATATGCTCCACGTAATAGCGTGAAACTTTCATTTGAGACTTTTTAAAAAATAGGATGAGTAACTAGAGTGGTATGAGAGAAACCGTCTTAAGCGAAACACCCTGAGTGTATACTCGCGATTTCTTCTAGATTAAGAAATATCGATCAATAATAGCAAAATTAGAAGAACGACGATTTTTCGGCGAGCGCAAGTTAAATACAAAAAATAAAAAGAGCTCAAATAAAAAAAGACAATATACGAAAAAAAAGCAAAAGAAGCCAAGCGATTTTTTGCTTAAAAATCAAAAGAAACGAAAAAAAAATTGAAAAAATAACAGCGTGATCCGTCGGAGTGTTTAAAATCAAAAAGTGACAGAAAATAAAAGGAGTGTTAACAATGTATTCATTATTATTATTTGTTGCACGTTTAATTTATGAACACCGTAACAAAATCGTCGATGTTTTTTAGTTTTACTGCATTTTTTTGTGCTAATTTCTTCTCTTTTATTTTTTATCGAATACGTATTTCTTTGACGTTTTCCACCACTTTTTACGATCAAGACCTTTTCATCGAAAAATCGTTTTGCATTTCGCGTTTGTTCTTTATTTGCATTTTGTTCTAAAATCAGAAGAAATCTTTTAATTTTTCTCTTTTGCTTTTTATCCAATATTTCTCGATGTTTTTTACAATTTTTTCCCTCTCTACTAGTTATTCATTTTCAAGAACTTTTCGCCGAAAAATCGTCAATTTTTTATTCGTTATTTCATCCTTGCATTGTTTACTTTGATTTTGTCCTAAAATCAAAACAATTCGTCACAGGGAAAACGGCGATGTTCTTTTGTTTTCGTGCTTTTTTCTTGTACTAATTTTTCTCAGATTTCTTTATTGTACTTAGGCCATTTCCAGGAATGAGTGTACAGTAGCGGACAATAAAATCCGGGCAAGAATTTGACATATAGTGCGTATTTAGGCAAATCTGGTAAATCAGGCTTTTACGAGGTTATGTTTCTGTCAAATCTCGACCCCCCAATGTTCGGTTAAAGGGAGCATGATTATATATGTATATATGTTTCTGTCAAAACGCAAGAAAAAGATTTGAAATGTCAAACTTAAACTGAAATTCTGCATCAACTCTTCTTTCTGTCCAAACTTCATCTGACAAAGTCAAGCGGAACTCAATTGAGGCATTTTGTTAAAATAAAAAATTAACATGAATTATTAACAATAAAATGTGTATTAAACGTCAGAATTACTGGTGACATTTTGCATATGTGCTAAACGTCAAAAATATTCAAGTAAGATTTACGACGTGCCCGGATTTTATTGTCCGCCACTGTACGTGCCAAAATACTAAAAACTAATAAATAAAATAGACAATCAAAGAAAGGAAAAGCCTTAAAGAGAATATAAGTTGTCTGCAAGAAATTCGGCGATTGAATAATATGCTTTTTCCAAAAGAATCTTTTTAATTTCGATGCCGTTTCTTGTCTTTTGCTTTTCATTGAATATTTTCTCGACATTTTTTTATAATTTTTTTCCTTTTCCACTAGTTTTTCATTTTTTTGAACTTTTCGCCAAAAAAAAATCGTAAATTTTTCATTTGCTATTTATTTCGTTTTACATTTCTTCGTTCGTTATTTGGATTTTGTTCTAAAATCAGAACAAATCTTTTGATTCTTGAATACGCCAAAAATCGTAAATTTTTCAATCGTTATTTCGTGCTTGCATTTCTTTAAATTTTGTTTTAAAATACGGAAACGGCGACGTCTAAAATTTTTGAAAATTGTAAGTATTCTATTGTATCTCTTTCTCTTCTGTTTTTATCGAATATTTTCTTGCCGCTTTTTCCTTTCTACCAGTTTTTCATTTTCAAAAACTTTTCGCCGAAAAATTGTCAATTTTTCTCCCCGTTATTCCGCCCGTCTTATCCTTTTTAGGCCCAGTTTTACAATCGTGGAATAAGGACGAAAATCATTTAATGTTCCTCCATATCTACGTCACATTATTCTAAGAATAATGCTTATCCGACGATCGTAAAATCGGGCCTTAGTCTTTATCTGAATTTTGTCGTAAAATCAGAACGATTCGTCTCAAGGAAAACAGCGATTTTCTTTCGTTTATTTTCGTTCATTTTGTCGTTATTTGTTTTTATTACAGTGACAGAAGAGAAAAAGAAACCAGGAATGTTTGAAATAAAAAAAGTAGGGACAATTAACTTCATCGTGGCAGCAAGCACGAACTGCTTGTTTGATGATTTTGTATTAATTTTCCAAAAGAAATCATCTAAACATAAAAAGAAATCATAGAAACATACATCACGACTGATTTTGAAAAAAAATAATTAATAAACAAGTACAGTGACGAGCATTGTAAACGGGCCCACGCCTTGAAGCTAAAAATTGCCGAAATGTATTTATGTGATGTGATGGACATGTGATAGATCTACGTCACGTTTTTCTTTTTCTTCTAAACATTTATTGTAATTATTAAACCTACTTAAACGCAATTAGCATAAATATACTGATCCTGGTAGATGTTTGGTTATGATAGCCTAAACTGTAAGACGTTTTAAATTAGGGAAGTGTCACTTAAAGTTGGATACTATTTATTTCCTTGCTCGCCACTGTACACTCTCTTTGGCGAAAATATTAATTTTCACACTGATTAGGTTCGAAACGTATTTTGTTGTGTTATTCGGGAGGACCTCAATCCAATCCTCAGTCTAAAGCGTCTTGAAACCGACGACAAACGGAAACGGTGCGAATAATTCACTCATGAATGAAGCGTGTACACTGACGGCCAAATAAATCGTTACGACTCGAAGGACACACAACCCTTAACAGACCCAAACCATATAATTAACGTTGTTAATTCATCCACAAATGATTTGTGCTGCACATAGCCAAACACGTCCAAGACTTGAGGGTTATTTGAAATAATTTGAGGACGATGCAAACAAGCAGACCTGTCAAATTCATCCAAGGGACTTTTGCCTTATTTGAGAGACAAATATGGCATTTGCCTTGCGACTATCGGAGGTTCATCTCGAACTTAAGGAAGATTTCTCAATGGAATACGATTGGAAGAAGAAATTTGTGTTGGCCTTTCGTCAGACAGCTTTTAAAAGTTGGACGTTTCGCTGCTGTGCGCTAGCCGCTAACAGTTTCTTCAGGGTAAGTAACAGGTAATGAAGATGCGTTAATCCAAACAAGAACGTAATGTGTAAATATGAAAAAAATTAACTGAATACCATGTGTTTAGTTTTTATCTTCGTAACACCGCAGATTTTTAAGCAGTTTAATTATAATAAGCACTTGGCTGATTCTAGCCTGATGCATCCATCCATGCAACAAAATTTTTAAGACCTTTCAATTGAATTGAACGACGAGTTTGTAAATTTTTTTAGTAGTTTGCATATTAGTACGTAAGTAAAAGAAAGGAACGAGTCTGTTTATGTTTTGATTGAAGACTGCAGGAGCAGCAGCAGCAGCACCTGCGCCTTTAGTCGCTGACACATTTTCACTCCGGTTTGCAACTCGATATTGTATTTTCTCTCGTCATGTTTAAACGAGCAAGAATGAATAAAGATACGTACTTCGTCTTCATTTTCGCCGTTTTCCTGGTGCTCGTCCTCCATGAGGACGAATCCGACGTCATTGTTGTTGCTGGCGTTTTTGCTGTTGAGCTCCGGCTTGATCTGTAGGTCGTTCCTGTCGACGTCGTTGATAACGTCGTTCTGCAGTATTCTGCGCCTCTTGGTGCGCGTCGTCAACAAGTCCACCGTCAGTTGGTCACTCGAGATCGAGTCCGGCGAGTCGGGATTGTTATCCATGTCTTATTTACAGGCGTTATAAATAAATTAAATTAACAAAAAATACCACACGATCACTACGGTAAATTTAAATTTTAAGGCACATATTATGGCAAGAAGTTGACTAGGAAGACTGCTCGAGGCTAACTGACGTATTCTTGCCCGCTAGCAAGTGTCCATAGAGAGGAGGAGTAACCATTGCCCCCCTTTGCATCTCTACACCACAGATCTACCTGTTATTCTCCGGCAACTTGTTATATAATATATACCGACTTGATTGAAAATTGTTTTAGCTTGAGCATATGTTTGGTGTTAGGGCGGATAGGAAATTACTACCACAGTTATCTACGACGTGTTTCTTTTTTCTTTTTCAACAAATTTCCCCATGTTACACTTTTTTTAATCCATCGTTTAGATTTAGTACGGAAATTCCACCTGTCGACGGTGATTTAATCCAATTAACAACACTGTCCTTCATTCTTATTTATTTGTTTAGATCAATAATTTATCAAACTAAAGAGTTTAGCCCCTCGAGGCCGGAATGATTCATCGCAACAAGGGTGGCGACTTTTTGAGTTCAAGGCGCTACCTGAACGTCTTACCTGTTCTTTTGTTGTTTGCAATCACTATAGTTTAGAAACCGGAAGAAACTGGTAAAGTATTCGTACTAAAGTGGAAATGCAACGATTTAACAAGAGCAACTGGTAGCACCCTGTATATGAAGGGCGCTTCGAATTTCACGTCTTCATTTGGAGGCAAACGGAAGCAACAAAAAATGATACACGAAGTGTCAGTTAGGGCGAACTTAGCGTGATTATTTGATTAGTCGCGTCGGTGAATCTCAAGCGTCTAGGGATTTCCCCCTTTACGAGTTATCTTGTGGAAGCTACCGGTCGTGTCGTGGCCAGCGATTCAAATCGACCTCATCCCATAAAATATAAACCCTCGTCTCTTCGTTTCGTTAAGTTCTTGAAGGCACCTGGTAAGTTTACGTTTTGCCAAAAAAAAAAAATTTAGAGGCAGAAATTTAATGTAATATACAGTGTGTACTCGAATAAGTTTCACTTGATAAGGAAAGACACAAAGTTATTATAATAAGAAAACAGAATACTTATAATATAAACCCTCGTCTCTTCATTTCGTTAAGTTCTTGAAAGCACCTGGTAAGTTTACGTTTTGCAAAAAAAAAGTATTTAAAGAGGACAGAAATTTAATGTAATATACAGTGTGTACTCGAATAAGTTTCACTTGATAAGGAAAGACACAATAAGAAAATAGAATACATTCTAGTAAACAACGCGATTCTTGATTCGTCTACAGAAGCAGAAGTGAGCGGGAAATTTAAGCAATTTTTAGTCAAGTGTCTCGAATAGTGACGTGTCGTATCGTGGCCAGCGATTCAATTCGACCTCAACTTATAATATAAACCCTCGTCTCTTCATTTCGTTAAGTTCTTGAAAGCACCTGGTAAGTTTACGTTTTGCAAAAAAAAAGTATTTAAAGAGGACAGAAATTTAATGTAATATACAGTGTGTACTCGAATAAGTTTCACTTGATAAGGAAAGACACAATAAGAAAATAGAATACATTCTAGTAAACAACGCGATTCTTGATTCGTGTACAGAAGCAGAAGTGAGCGGGAAATTTAAGCAATTTTTAGTCAAGTGTCTCGAATAGTGACGTGTCGTATCGTGGCCAGCGATTCAATTCGACCTCAACTTATAATATAAACCCTCGTCTCTTCATTTCGTTAAGTTCTTGAAAGCACCTGGTAAGTTTACGTTTTGCAAAAAAAAAGTATTTAAAGAGGACAGAAATTTAATGTAATATACAGTGTGTACTCGAATAAGTTTCACTTGATAAGGAAAGACACAATAAGAAAATAGAATACATTCTAGTAAACAACGCGATTCTTGATTCGTGTACAGAAGCAGAAGTGAGCGGGAAATTTAAGCAATTTTTAGTCAAGTGTCTCGAATAGTGACGTGTCGTATCGTGGCCAGCGATTCAATTCGACCTCAACTTATAATATAAACCCTCGTCTCTTCATTTCGTTAAGTTCTTGAAGGCACCTGGTAAGTTTACGTTTTGCAAAAAAAAAGTATTTAAAGGGGACAGAAATTTAATGTAATATACAGTGTGTACTCGAATAAGTTTCACTTGATAAGGAAAGACACAATAAGAAAATAGAATACATTCTAGTAAACAACGCGATTCTTGATTCGTGTACAGAAGCAGAAGTGAGCGGGAAATTTAAGCAATTTTTAGTCAAATGTCTCTGCGAATAGTGACGTGTCGTATCGTGGCCAGCGATTCAATTCGACCTCAACTTATAAACCCTCGTCTCTTCATTTCGTTAAGTTCTTAAAGGCTCCTGGTAAGTTTACGTTTTGCAAAAAAAAGTATTTAAAGGGGACAGAAATTTATGTAATATACAGTGTGTAATCGAATAAGTTTCACTTAACCACTGTTAATACACGAGGAAAGACGCAAAGTTATTATGACATGCCATGCGTAAATAATAAGAAAATAGAATGCATTCTAGTAAACAACAAAGTTCGGAAGTGAGCGGGAAATTTAAGCAATTTTTAGTCAAATGTCTCTGCGAATAGTGACGTGTCGTATCGTGGCCAGCGATTCAATTCGACCTCAACTTATAATATAAACCCTCGTCTCTTCATTTCGTTAAGTTCTTGAAGGCACCTGGTAAGTTTACGTTTTGCAAAAAAAAAGTATTTAAAGGGGACAGAAATTTAATGTAATATACAGTGTGTACTCGAATAAGTTTGACTTGATAAGGAAAGACACAATAAGAAAATAGAATACATTCTAGTAAACAACGCGATTCTTGATTCGTGTACAGAAGCAGAAGTGAGCGGGAAATTTAAGCAATTTTTAGTCAAATGTCTCTGCGAATAGTGACGTGTCGTATCGTGGCCAGCGATTCAATTCGACCTCAACTTATAAACCCTCGTCTCTTCATTTCGTTAAGTTCTTAAAGGCTCCTGGTAAGTTTACGTTTTGCAAAAAAAAGTATTTAAAGGGGACAGAAATTTATGTAATATACAGTGTGTAATCGAATAAGTTTCACTTAACCACTGTTAATACACGAGGAAAGACGCAAAGTTATTATGACATGCGTAAATAATAAGAAAATAGAATGCATTCTAGTAAACAACGCAATTCAGAAGTGAGCGGGAAATTTTTAGTCAGATATAATAGTTTGCTTACTAACGCAGGTATTATCATGTCCATGTACAAACGTATTCGTTAGAGCTTCGTAAAATCAGAAAAAATAAATAAATTTTGATGAGGTGCCTACTACGCAAGCCGGTTATTAAAATTCTACAGTTCACCGTAAATGTGTTTTAATGAATGAATAAATAGAAAAAAAATCGTTGGTCGCGTCGAAGCAAACACATACACATGATAATTTAAAAAAGTAAAAAAAATGCAGATGGTGAGGCCATCCAATTTAAGTAGATTAGATATTTTGATTGATTATCACGGTTTTTTGGTGTGTTATTAATTCGGAGTTCGCGTCGTCGGGGCCCTGGCTAATTTCACTTAGGCGATTTTAATAACCAACTAAAGCAACAATTAATATTCTTTTTCGCCGTAATACGTTACGCTTTTATTGCTACGGCCGGGGCAATTTCGAGCGCGCACGTCATTTCGGCGCGGAGGAAAAAAATATGCAATTTGCGAAATTCTCGGGCGTGCGGTGCAAGTAATTTCGCGACGGCTTTTTTTTTCTGGAGTTTCTGTTCGGATAATTACTTGGTAAGAAAGTTTCTGCCTCCAAAACACATGCCGAACGTTTCCTAGTTGAGAAACATATGATTTAATATGTTTTCTCTTCCGTTCGTATTGCTTCGAACCTAACAGTCTCATTTTCAACCTCCTGAAGATGTATTATTATTTAATTACTTTCAAAATGAGTTATCTCTTAACGAACCAAGAAATACAATACAAATACGCGTTTTGCATGCCATAAACAAACACGTCCTTGATCGCCGGCCGATCAGATCGCATTTCATTGAAACATTATAAAGATTTAGACGTTATTAATATAGAGAGTAGTTAGATATGCATTTCCGGCGTACTTAAAGCGTCTAATTATAGGCTTGAAAATAAGCGAGCTTAATTAGGAGGCGGCGGTAGCAATGATGCCATGGGAATACTTAATAGCATGGAAAGTGTGTGCATGTACCCGAGATTACCGGAGGATTAGTGCCGGGAATAAATCAAACTGCATCCGAGCGGTTACCGTTAATACAAATGGAGATGGTGTTTGAAGCAAGGGCACACTAACATACTTCATCGATTGCGCTGCGTACTGTACGTTCCAAAGTTATTTGCGTTGAACTCGACCGTCGACGGTCACTCAAATTATATTATAAACGATACCGGAAACGCATTCCACGATCGTGGTTAACAAGACGTAAAAATTCCGACTTTCTACGTACGTACGTAATTCAAATTTTTTTCCATGATTCAAACGGTCGGGGTCTCGGCTGCAACGAGAAAAAGAACATGGAGGCAGGAGGCACCTACTTACCCTTCTATCCCCATTAACTTTTTTGCATAAGCATTAGAATGGCAGACAGGAGTCCTGGGACCCTACATGTAGGACCCCCTTAAGGAAAAGAGAGGATGATTCACCCAGGAAAAAAGTTGCGTTGTTTTATTATCCACCTTCCATCTTGCATGCTCGAAAACTCCAGAAATTTCAATTCCCGTTTTAGGCCCGATTTTACAATCGTCGGATAAGCGTTATTCTTAGAATAACGTGACGTAGATGTGGAGGAACGTTCAAGGATATTCGGCGAACAACTGGGCTTTAATGTACTTAGATGGGTGACATCCATCGATTGAGAAGCAATTGTAAAGAACAAAGAGTTATCGACAACAGAAAAAAGGATAAGGAAACATGAGTTGGCTAATCAAACAAAAGAAGTATGGAAAGAGGAAAGGGCAATTTTTTTCCTTTGTAAAAATAACTCCCTTACAACTAACTACAGCATGTCATTTCAACTTTCTTTTTTTGTCATACACGCTGCTTTATCCACACTCTTTCTGTTATCAATAAATAAGGAGAATTATTCATGGTCGGTCTGTCAATAGTAGGGGGTTTGCAAATCTTTAAAAAATAAATCAAATGCGTTAAGTTCGTGTAGATGTCGGGAAGAGCCCTTCAATCCTAAGGTTACTGTATTTAGAAGGTTTCCTCGGCTTTCGTCCTCCAAATTAAAATGAAACGCTAAGAAGAAAAAGGATAGATACATAACAAGTTACCGTTGCTAGGGGCTTTATGAATGAATTTGATTAACCCCAAATTGAAAGAGATAGAAAGTGGGCTTCTAAATACAGTAAACTTATTCAACCCCATTGGGATTAGAAGCTTTTAATTACGGTGCAAACTATTTATCCGAAGATACCATGAGCTAGTGCTCTACTTGGAACCTTAAGAGTATGGCTATATTCAATCGCATTGCGACTTCTCTTCCTCTGGTCGTCTTCATTAAGATTCTTGGATCTGTACTCTTCACGTTCTTCAACCTTCTTAATACTACCACTGAATGGCTCAATTACGTCTTGGTGGCCGATGAGTATGTAAGGAAGATGGGCGACTTGTAGACTAATTGGTAGGGGACCGAAATGGCTGTTGCTTCTTCTTTACTTTTAACGTACGGTCTGCTCCTTGCTTATGCTACCCTTAACGCGCGTCGGATGCCTCTTGTTAGCGACCGGTATGTAAGTTCCTTTTTTTTTTCTAGTCTTCTAGCCATCTTCATTAAGATCCTTGGGTCTATACCTGCTTTCTCTTTAACGGTTTTCAACCTTCTTATGCTAACACGAACGTGGCTGGGTTTGCCTCTTGATGGTGGCTGATAAGTAGGTCTACATGACGTAAGGTGTAGCAAAGTAAGTGTTGTTTCTTCTTCACTTTTAACGTCCTTTACCTTGCTTACACTACCCTTAATGCGGCCCAGATGTCTCCCGTTGGTGGCTGGTAAATAGGGAAGGGGGATAAGTAGACTAATTGGACTCTCTTCTACCAAATAGTTCCAATGGAGTTCCTCAATCTTCTGTGCTACCATGAAGAAGGCTCAGTTGCCTCTTGACGGTGGCTGGTAAGTAGGTAAGGGGGATGGCGGTCATGTAGACTAATCTGTAGGGTACACCAAAGTAAACATTATTTCTTCTTCACTTTTTATGTCTTCCACCTTGCCTACACTGCCCTTAACGCGGCCCTGGTGTCTCTTGTTGGTGGCTGGTAAGTAGGTAAGGGGGATAGGTAGACTAATTGGACTCTCCGACTAATGGGAATTCCTCACCCTACTTATGCTACTATGAAAATGCTTCTACCACCTGTGAAGCTGAAAGCAGAGGAAAGGACAGACTCGAGAGACGCTCATGGAAGCATGGCAAGGAACCTCGGACGCATACCGTGGATGGACCAAGACATTCATTAGGGATCTGCGCAAATGGTGCAGTAGGAAATTTGGTGATGTCGACCATCACATCACGCAAGCACTGCTGGGACATGGAGTATTCGCGACATACCTTCACAAAATCGGGAAAATACAAAGCGATCTGTGGGAGATGGCAAGAAATAAGGAATGAGGCTAACAGGAGATGCGGGACAATTATCTCTACCGAGAACGTAGCGGACGTAATGCTTACGAGCGAGGACCATTGGAAACATGTGACTGACATGTTAAGAATCATCATGCTAATCAAGGCAAAAGATGAGAACCAAAGGCAGAACTACACAAATTGATTCAACAATAGACAAAACCAATTTGACAGCGCGCGAAGTTGCTAGCAGCGAATATTAACTACTGACGGTGCGAAATTCCTGACGTAATGCCTAACGGCGGATTCCAGGAGTTAGCAGTGGGAGTTTTGATTGGTAGGTGCCTGCGTCTAGAAAGACTACGACCGGGTGAATCCAACACGTCTGATACTTGGATTTCCGTTGATGACGCCTTATGAAGAATTCTTCAAACCTCCCAACACCAACACAAAAAAATGGTAAGTAGGTAAGGGGGATAGGTAGACTAATTGGACTCTCCCCTACCAATTAGTTCCAATGGAGTTTCTCAACCTATTTATGCTACCATGAACATACCTCACCTCAATCAGTTGCCTCTTGATATGGCTGCTTCTAAATAGATAAGGGGGATGGGCGTAGGGTATGCGAAAATAACTGTTGTCTCTTCTTCACTTGCCTACACTACCCTTAACGGGGCTCAAATGTCTCTTGCTGGTGGCTGGTACGTAGGTAAGGGGATAGGTAAATCAATCGGACTCTCCTCTACCCATAAGTTCCAAGGGAGTTCCTTAATCTTTTTATTCTACCATGAACAAGGCTCAGTTGCTTCTTAATGGTGGCTGGGTGGCTGGTCAATAGGGTAAGGGAGATAGGTAGGCTAATAGGTCTCTCCCCTATCCATTAGTTGCATTAACTAACTTCTTATGCTACCATGAACAAGGCCCAGTTACTTCTTAATGGTGGTTGATAAGTAGGTAAGAGAGATGGGGGTCATATAGACTAATTGGTAGGGTATACCAAGGCTCAGTTGCCTTTTAATGGTGGCTGGTAAGCATGACTTCCCCCCACCAATTAGTTCCAATGGAAATCCTCAATCTTCTTATGCTACCATGAACAAGCCTCAGTTGCCTCTTGATGGTGGCTGGTAGGTAGGTAAGCGGGATGGGGGTCATGTAGATTCATTGGTATGGTATAGCTTCCTCTTCACTTTTAATGTCCCTTACCTTGCCTACACTACCCTTAACGCGGCTTAGATGTCTCTTGTTGGTGGTTAGCAAGTAGGTAAGGCGGATAGGTAGACTAATTGGACTCTCTCTACGAATTGAAGTTCCTCAACCTACTTATGCTACCATGAACATACCTCACAATGAGTTGTCTCTTGATGGCTGGTACCAAGTAGGCAACGACGATGGGCATCATGTAGATTAAATGGTAGGGGAGAGACAGTTGTGACTATAGCAAAATAACTGTTATTTTTTCTTCACTTATAACTTCACCTTGCTTATGATATCCGTAACGTGTTGATGTCTGGTGAGTGTCATATAAATTGATTGGTAGGGAAGAGCACTGCGAGAAATACTCTAAGGTACATTCCCACGACGAGCCGGGGCGTTAAATGGCAGCAGGGTTTTCATTTTCGCCCCTAAACTCCTCGACGGCCACTAGAAGGGTTTATGGTAAACACAACTCGCATTTTCCTAAATAACAAGAGGTTTCTGCAAATGGGAAGGACGCGTAATAATGGTAGAGGCGCTGAGAAGGATCTAACCTCCAATTCGATCCTTCCAAGGCGATCAACAGCCTTGAGCCGATCTTTTTTCGGCCCCATAGGGCGAAGAGGGATAGGTGCTGCAGCATTCGATCTTTATGTTTCGCCTTAAAATTAAAAACTAGGCAACCCATTCTATTTACTTCTGAACTGTGTTGCTGTGATCGTCTGAATTTGATTGATGGGTTGCCTATTCGGAAAGCCTGAAGGGTCGCTATTTAAAATGAACCCCGTGTTTAGGAAAAAAAGCAATCGAGCACTTGCCGATTAATTAAAAAAAAAACTGCATTAAGGGTAGATGGCAATGTCAGTTATTTATTAACTTATTGTGGATAACGGGGTACCACCCAAAGCTTTTCTTGGACAAACACGAAATTTTTAGTTTGAATTTGCCGCTGTTTTGCAGTGCTACCAACTATGAAAGTAGTTAGTTACTTAAGTGGCGGCAAATTTGAATATTTTTTCTTATAGTATGATTTATTCATCCATCAGATTTTAATGGAAAATTTACTTGTGTACTTGTGTTGATGAAACCGTTCGTGTGCACAAAATTTTCTGTAACTCTGCAAATAAAGTCATAAAAGACTTTTAAAAATAAATTGTAATGAAGTAGATTTAATGTACGCCGGTGGTCGATGCGATTCTGATTTTAGCTATACAAGTAGTCGTACTTTACGGTTTATACTGAAGAGTCAGTCACAAAGAGAATCGACCCAAAATTTTTCGAGACCTCAATCTGATTGCCATAGATTTGGCAATACTTTCCGAGAAAAATTCGCCCGAACCGTTAGTCATTAACGCAAGATAAAGACGGCGTGAGCGATTGCGAAATTAACGCGACAGAGACGGGGCGAAGCCAGCGCAGAGAAAGGCATCTCAAGGCTGGTTTGATCTACCTGAGCATATGCAGGTGCAATGCAATTGAAAATAACAAAAGGTGAGGCGATTACCAAATAATACCTTTTAAATTCGTCGCAACACGCGCCGATGGTACGCCCAAAACTCAAACGCTAATTCGCCGTCGAAAATTTTGAAACGCACCCAAGTTACAGTCGTCGCTTAAATTGGATTGTCGGTTGCAAACGAGTTGGCCGACCTTCTGGTTTCCTCCTTCGCATTTATTTACCTATATTTATACATATATTAGTGTGTATTATTCATGATATATCTACGTTCTTATTGAGGTTTCTCTTTTTACTCTTATTATTGCACGTTGTTTTTTGTTGTTTGCCCCAACATCGGGGCACTCCCACTAGCGCGCATTTATTATTTATTTACATATATTCGCACCGGGAACTCTATGTTTATCTAATAAATAAATTTATTTTCATTTCTAGAGCGCGTTGCGATGTTGCGCGCTTACATTTCCTTATTGGCTCCATTCTTCGTACGTGTAAATCGCTTTTAATTCGTCGTTTTGTCGGCGCGTCGCTGTAACTACGTACAACATCTGCATCTCTTTTAACTCGTCTTTCGGTTTTTAGTTATAAACTCTCGAACCTGTCACGACCGATCAGAATTTATCGCACGACGCCAAAAAAATTAATTAAACGAACAATAACCATTACGTAATTAAGTTCTTGCAGTAGTTTTCTTGTTTTCATGGAAATTAATTTCTTTATGTGCATTCTGCAGGTAGCTACGTAATGTATAGAAATAGTAATGTAGGAAAACGTAAATTTCGACTCGACTCTACACTTACATTCTGTATTTTTTTTTCCTGAACAGCAAAGAAATAAGAGAAATTAATTAGGAAAAAGACGACGAAATAATAAACGGACGAAACTCATCTCTTAAATTGTATGGAATATGTGGAATTAGAAACAACAAAAAAAAGGAAGAAGGTGATGTTGAAGATCAAGGAAGAGCTCAAAGAAAATATTGATAGAAGCAATGCAAAAAGTAACCAATAGAAGTGTAAAAGAACTGCTTTTATAAGAAAAAAAAATGTTGCTTTGATTTCCTCGCTTGACCGCTCATTCAAATCTACAAGCAAAAGTTACTATTGCCTTACTCAACGAGAAAGAAAACAGCGAGTGAATTTAAGCAGAGGACAATGAAATGCGAAGAGTAAAACGAACAAAAGAAAAACAAAATGAAAAATTGATTATTTTCTGACGGAAAATTTTCTAAAATCAAAGAAGGGCAGAAGCACGTCAACTAAATATTGAAAATCAATTTGAAAAGTTCCTTGCTCATTCAGATCTACAAGTAATCAAGGAGCTATTACCGTCGACCAAATCCAAAGAAATATTGCCTCACTTAGCTAAGAAGAAGAAAGTAAATAAAACAGTGAAATGCAAAGAATAAAGCGGACAAAAGAAACCAAATCAAACCAAAGGAAAGTTTTCGAAAATTAAAGAGGGATGGAAAGCGAAAAGAAACTGCAAGAAACGTCAATGAAATAAGAACAATTAATTCGAAAAAAGAAACAAAAATTAAGTAGATAAAAGACACACGCAATATAGGTGGAATTAGCGACTACTGGAGAAAAAAAAAGAAGAAGAAGGCCAACAAAAAGCTGGAATGGAGGAGTTCTAGACATAATGCAAGGTGACCAACAAAAGTCGAAAAAGTGTGGAGATTGAGATGGAGAAAATATAAGAGAACTGCTTTTACTTGAAGAAAAGTTCCTTGCTTGTCTCCAGGTTGAGATCTCCAAGAAAAAGTGTTACTTTCGAATAAACTTAAAGAAATATGGCACTACTTAACTAGAAAGAAAAAAACAAAAGAATTCAAGTAAAAAAAAAACAATAAAACGCAATGAATAAAACGAAGGAAAAAACAGACGGTTTCCCGGCGGAATTTTTTCGAAAATCAAAGAGGAACAGAAAGCAAAAAATAATTCGAAAGAAAGAAACGTGAAAAGTAAATAAACAACAAATTAGAGAACCAAGAATAACAACGAAAAACATAAGGAGACTGGTAGTTCAAAATATACGAAATGGAATTAAGAGGCGACTAGAAAAGAAAAGAAGAAAATGGAGAAGAAACGAAAGAAAAGATAAATTCTAAATGCGATACAAGGTAACCAACAAAAAACGAAAAAGCGTGGAGACTGAGATGCAGAAGACGTAAGAGAACTACTTTTATAATTAAAAAAAAATTCCTTGAGCTCCTTGCTACTCTTCTCATTGAGCTCTTCAAGTAATAGTATATTGTAGACCTCGGCGGTAAAGTGCTTGTTTTCCAGGTCGAGAGAAGATATTATGGACAGGCGAGGCGCAGCCGAGCCTGGCCACTCCTTGAGGCCTGGAAAACCACTTTACCGCCATGGTTTATACATTATTTTTTTTTTCATACACAACATTCTAATTAATTTTGTTACACAAACGTTCTTTTTCTTGAAGTAAAAATATAAAAATTGATTTACTATTAAAATTATTACTAATCTAGATGCCTTAAAAAACATTGTTGAATGTGCTAGTGTGGTCTAAGCCGCTGGTTTAAGGCACCAGTCTCTTCGGAGGCATGGGTTCGAATCCCACCGCTGACAAGTTTACTTTTTTTAATAATTTTAATCCTTCTTAGAACCAAATACCAGTGGAATTAAATAAAAAACTTACGTTTGTTAATTTTTTGATGTCGATGAGAATGCATTCCAGAAATTATTGTTGCGCCACCTAGTGGTAATGTTTCGTGAATTATTTTCTCGGCTAGGTATTTATGTTCATTTTGCCGGGCTAGCCGTGGAAACGTTTGCTTTCCCCTCTCTGATGAGGCGGTAAAATTGAATTTTCTAATAGTGTAGGAAAAAAGAACATTACTTTCGAATAAAACCAAATAAGTATCGCCTTACTTAACCAGGAAGAAAAAAGCAAACGAATTCAAGTAAAAAAGAAAAAAAAAAACAATGAAACGATAAGAGTAAAATGAATGAGAATAAAACAAGTGAAAATCGTCGATTTCCCGGCGGAAAGTTTTCGAAAGCCAAAGCGAAAAGAAAAAAGTCAATGAAATTTAAAGAAAAATAATTCGAAAAAAGAAACACAAAAAATAAATAAACGACAAATTAGAAAAAACGAAGAATAAGAACTAAAAACGAATAGGAGACTGAGGCTTTAAAATATGCGGAATATACGTGGAGAATTAGAGATTTAATTTTAATTTCTAATGTTTTACAAAATTAAAAAAAACAGCATTTTAAATCAATTCAAGCAGCGCCATCTTTTGGCTGGTAAGAAAAACGGGTTTTAACCGTTGTCGTTTAATTTAATTTCTAAACTTTTACAAAATTAAAAACGAACAGAATTTTATATCGATTCAAGTTTTATAAAATTAAGAACAAATAGGATTTTGTATCGATTAAAGCAGCGCCATCTCTTGGCTGGTAAGGAAAACATGTTTTAACTGTTTAAATACTGATCTTTTTTCAAATTAAATAAAATAAATTGAAATAAAACAAATTACAGGCTCGCAATTATAAACACAACTTTCGAAGTCAATAAATAAAATAAAATAAATAATAAATTCATAAATAAATAATAAAATTCAACGAAACACCTATTTATGAAAATTTGGTGTCCCTTGGGGGAGAAAAAAAAAGAAGAAAGAGAGAGTTCTAAGCACAACGTGGAAGCAAAAGCGTGGAAATGGCGATGCAGAAGATGTAAGAGAAAAGTTTCCTTGAGTTCCTTGCTTGCCTCCACGTTGAGATCTCCAAGAGAAAGTATTATTTTCGAATAAACTCAAAGAATTATGGCCTTACTTGACTAGGAAGAAAAAAAGCAAACGAATTCGAGAAAAAGAAAACAGAAGAATGTAGGTACGTGGAAAAGAGAGAAAATGTAAGAATAAACGATTGTAAAGTAGCCAACAAAACACAGAAGTTACTTGCTTGACTCATCATTGAAATTTTCAAGAAAAGAGAAGTGTTATTACTATACTCTCAAATAATAGACAATTTTTTTTTAGAATCACACGCGACTATAAAATTCACGAACAAATAAATTCTTATTACTGTGAGTCAAACCTATACGCTTTTTTCTTCTTCCAAGTTTCAATGAAACAATCGGTATGTTTATTACAAGACATACCCATTGTTTCATTGAAACTCGAAAAAAAGAACCAAATAGTGACTATATTATAAAATAAATGACCCAAAGCGACTTGTGGTCGTATGCACCGAACCAATTAACTCAGTTTAACTTTAAGCATCACTTAGGCCCAGTATTTCATTCGGAGTTTAACTTTAAGCTTCGTTTTATTCTCATTGGGAACTTTCATGACAAGTGTTGGCGCCTGGTGGAGAAGTGAGTACTAGAGTAGACGTGATCATTTAAGTCGTTTATCAACGCATCAATTATTATAAAATGTCGTTTCCGATAAAAAAATCTATGAAACCTAATTTCTATAAAGAAGTAAGTAATTAAACGAAATGTGTTTAGATTTTCACAGTTTATTACTTAACACATAACAATTGTTTCAGTACACAGTACCTTCGTCAGATGTGAGCTTAAACTAACTAAAATTTAAAACAACATGTCTATATGGGCTACCTGCCTCGAAAATAACCGCCTAAATTCTGTGAAATGTGTGAATGAGAAAAAACAGATGTTTACTAGTAGAATAAATTTAATAAGGGTGAACTATTTGTTTCAGTTTGATCATTAAGCAAAAAGTTAGAATTTTTAAGTTTATTGATTTCCAATGATTCGAGCAAATTTAATCTTTTACCTTTATTTTCTATGTGCATTATTTTGAATTCAAAATTAGAGAGGTGGTTATTGTCTATTAAATGGTTTGCAAAAGTCGAGTCTATTTTATTGTTAATGAATGAATTTCTGTGTTCGGTTATACGCTTTTTAAATGATCTTCCTGTTTGACCTATATATACCTTTGGGCACGTATTGCAGAATAACTTATATACTCCTGATTTATTACTGGTTGCCACTTTGTCTTTATTATTTTTGATATATCTTGATATAGTATTGTTAGTCTTGAACGCTACACACATAAAAATTTTTGGGATAAAATGTTCTCCTCCTAATCGGTGTTAAAAAATACCGATAGAGTTTTACTTGAAAAGTTGTAAAGCTCATCTCATTTAGTGATATTAAAATCTTTTCCTGATTAAAATGCGTCTAAAAATAGGTGCTAAAAATTATATATATATATAATAAATATATAGAAATAACTACCGCAAGGATTAAAATGCTACTTTTGTAGACCACGTTAACACTTTCTAAAGTTAAACGTCCTAACTCCGTTTATTTTAACACCAAAAACGGATGGACGCGAGGAAACACCAGACGCGAGAGAACTCCAGATTTTTATCTGTGTACTTGAATGTTTTGTTTCTTTAGAAATTTGTTAATTTTAAGTGTAGGCTGTCCAATATATGTGATAGTTTTAAATTTATTAGAAATATTGCATTTTATAATAGGGTAGACATTCGAAATAGCTCTCTGGAATAACTTTTTGGATAAAATATTATGGATAATTAATGGGTTGTAGTTATTGTTGTATTGTTGTAACAATAACTACAACCCATTAATTATCCATAATATTTTATCCAAAAA